>JAXBDA010009398.1:0-12634 GCA_036023075.1 Gaultheria prostrata
TTTTCCTGAAGTTCAACCAAAAACACCTTTCGCGCAATATCATGACAAAATAAAGATTATATGCAAGCGAGTGTATCAAAAGTGCGGGAATTAGGCACCCAAATATGCAATGTTGTGTGCCTATCACCTTTTAGATTTGAGGCAGCCTGGATTATGGATCCCACTTTCGAAAATATTGTGGCTAATAATTGGACTGGCAACAATATTAGCGACAGAATCCATAATTTTTCTCAGGCCGCTTTAAATTGGAACAAAAATGTTTTTGGCAACATTTTTAAGAAAAAAAGATGGACCCTCGCCCGCATCAAAGGGGTCCAAGAAGCTCAAAGTTCTAACTTTTCTCATAATCTTATTTTTCTGGAAAAAGATCTTATCCTAGATTACAATAACATTTTAGCTCAAGAAGAGATTCTTTGGTTCCAAAAATCTCGTTCTAAATGGATTGTCTTAGGTGAACGTAATACGAGATATTTTCACCTTTCTACCATCATTCGTAGACGTAAGTCCAGAATATGCATGCTTAAAGACAATAATAATACTTGGATTGACAATCCGGAGGTGATTAAGGACATGGTCCAAAATTATTTTAAAGGACTTTTTAGTAAGCAAAGTGATACCCAAGGCACTTGTTTTCCGGTGAACACTCATAATATGCTATCCCAGGAGGACAATGGTATTTTAAACACTCCTATCACTAACTCTGAAATTTGGAACATGGTCAAAAGTATCCCTCCTTATAAAGCCCCTGGCCCCGATGGTCTCCAAGCCATTTTCTACCACAAGTACTGGCACATTATTGGGAAAGACGTGTGTGACTTTGTTAAAAGTTGTTTTGCTCAAAGTACTATTCCTGAGGAGGCTAATAAAACGCTTATAGCCCTCATCCCGAAAGTTGATAATCCTGATAACATTAAAATGTTTCGCCCCATAAGCCTCTGCAATGTTAGATACAAAATTATCACTAAGATTATAGTTGCGAGACTTAGACCCCTCCTCAGCAAGATTGTTAGCCCTTTTCAAAGTAGCTTTATACCGGGCCGCTCTACTAATGATAATATCATTATAACCCAGGAAATTCTTCACACTCTCCGGGCTAAGAAAGGGAAAAAGGGTGGTATTTTAATGAAAATTGACCTTGAAAAAGCTTATGATAAAGTCTCTTGGAGCTTCCTTTTGGATACGCTTATTTATTTTAATTTGAATCCTACTTGGACTGCCCTCATTATGAGTTGTGTGACTAGTGTTAAAACTTCCATTCTTTGGAATGGGGAATCTCTTGATGAATTTAACCCTGGGCATGGCCTCAAACAAGGAGACCCTCTTTCCCCATAATTATTTGTCCTTTGTATGGAAAGGCTGTCCACCCTCATTGACGAAAAAAGCATGTCGGGTAGATGGAAAAGTCTTAAGGTTGCTAGAGAAGCGGAACCTCTTACACACCTCTTCTTTGCTGATGATTTAATTCTGTTTGGCCAAGCTAATCTTTCTAGTTGTAAAGCCATCATGGAAGTGTTAAATGATTTCAGTGTGATCTCTGGACAAACTGTTAATCTTTTGAAATCCAAATTATATGTTTCCCCTAATGTGTCTCGGTCTAAAGCTCGACGGTTGAGTCACTCTTGCGGCATAGCCTTAACTGCTGACCTTGGAAAGTACCTCGGAGTCCCTTTATTGCACAAAAGGACTAGTAAGGAGCATTTTAAGCACTTAATTGAAAAGGTTCAAAATAGACTCGCGGGTTGGAAATCCAATACTCTTACGCTTGCTGGAAGAGCTACGCTCATTCAATCTTCTTCCTCCACCATACCCAATTATACCATGCAAACTATGAACCTTCCTTCCAATGTCTGTGATAAACTTGATCGTTTAAACCGGGATTTTTTATGGGGAGATACCATAGACAAGAGGAAAATCCACCTTGTTAATTGGAACATTGTTTACACAAGCAAGGATTTGGGTGGGCTTGGCCTGAGGAAGGCCAAGACCCAAAACCGTGCTTTACTTACTAAGATGGGTTGGAAACTTATCAATAATGAGAAGAGCTTGTGGGCCAGACTGCTTAGAGATAAATACTTAATTCACCACTCTTTCCAATCTTGGCCGAAAGCCGGAATGCTTCTCATTTCTGGAGGAGTGTTATTCATACAAGACACATTATTAGAGATGGTACTAAATGGACTATTGGGGATGGGCATACGGTTGATCTTTGGAAAGATTGGTGGTGTGGCGAGGGCCCTTTAGCAGAGAAATACCCTGGGATACACACGGATGATAATACTAAAGTTAGCTCGATCATTGACAATGGAGTTTGGAAGCTGGATGATATCGACCATATCATTGATGATAGTACTCGGATGGATATTTTTAATATTGTGCTCCATGTTTATTCCCAGGAGTGTGACCAACCTTCCTGGGTGGTTTCCTCCAATGGAATTTGTACTGCCGCGGCAGCCTATGATTTCTTAAACAGGGATAGTAACGAGGTAAAAGGGTGGAAATGGTTTTGGAAATTGCATTTACCCCAAAAATTTAAAACTTTTATTTGGCTTATCCTTCATAACAAACTTCCCACCAATTTACTTCGTGCTCATAGAGGAATAACTAACTCTGATACCTGTCCTAGGTGCAATAATTCACCTGAAAGTATTGATCATTTGTTCAGGGAATGTCCCAAAGCTAGAGTGCTTTGGGATCTAATCCCATCAGGGCAATTAATGAGAGATAAATATGCCACTTCTATTTCAGATTGGATGTCTTTTAATTTGAAAAAAAAGAAGGTTTTAAAGATAGGAACGGATGTACCTTGGAGCTCTTTGTTTTGCATAACCATTTGGCAAATTTGGAAGGACCGTAATCGTAAAAGCTTTGACAATATAGACTCGGTCCCTAATGTGAGCTTCAAAGTAATCCGCGACTATACATCCGAAGTAGTGGAAGCTTTCAAATCACCTCTCGTTACTGGCCCTGTTATGCATCGCTCTAATCCGTGGTTGGCACCCTTGCCAGGTAATCTAAAGTTAAATACAGACGGGAGTTGGTATGAAAGCACAAGGAAAGCTGGATTTGGAGGCATTTTTAGAGATGATCATGGAGAATGGAAGCTGGGCTATTATGGAAGAATGGTAGCAAATTCAAGCCTAGAGACAGAAATTTGGAGCATTTATAGAGGTTTAACGATAATTATGGAGAAGGGCCTTGCAAATGTTCAGATAGAATCCGATTCCCAAATTGCGGTTCTTCTTTTCAACGATGGAGTAGGGCCTAACCACCCTCAAAGCAACATAATCAATGATGGGAAATATCTCCTAAGCAGAACATCAAGTACTCTTTCTCATATCTACCGAAATGCTAATGAATGTGCGGACTTCTTAGCGGGAATGGGAGCGGAACAAGAAGAGGATTTGGTGGTGTCTAAGAACCCCCCCATAGCCATCCGTGAATTCATGTTAAGGGATGCCCTTAACATTCGCCAAGTCCTGGATTAATCTAGGTTTTTCTCTCTGTGTTGCTGTTTGCTGTTGACTGTTTTTTTTTGTCTTATGACTCTGTTGAGGACTAAGGTTCCGGTGTAGCCGTTTATATATTTCCGTTTAACCAAAAAAAAAAAAAAAAAGATAGAATAATTTAATATAGTGAAGTTAAAATGAGATTGATTTTGTGAGTTTTTGGAAAAGTAACTTGTTAATTTATAACAGGTGCTTTTGAGGTTAAATTTGTTTTTTTTTTTTTTTTGAGTTGCCTAATAAGGATGCCCTTACATACCCAAGTATCTAGCCAACTGGATCGGCTTGCATGTTTCTATGACTAGTTATTTAACCGGATTATTTTCACAGAAAATTACTGACGTCTATACAGAATACTCCTTCCATTCCGAATTTCTTATCCATTTACGTGCCTGAATTTCTTATCCATTTACGTGCATGCGTAAATGGTACAAGGGAGAAGACTTATCCTCCGCCCACAAAGTCTTGCCAACAAACAGATCTATCCTTCCAATATAACCCTAACCAAACATTAACCCCCCACATATATAAGACAACTAAAGAGAACCTTATAGACTTACATCCTCTCACATCTTCATCACTCTCTCTCTCTCTCACCTCAACAACAAAACCCTCAGAAGGAAAGCTCTTACCAAGATTTTGGAGGGACAGACAGAACAGATCACAGATTATGTTTTACTCACAAGAGAAGAGAATTTGGTGGATGGCACCCAAAGTCCACTCCTTTTCTCCTTTCTAGGGACGGCTACTTGTACTTTGATTCACTAAAGCAAGCCCTAAAGCCAATAAAAAGCTACCAAGAAAAGCTTAGAGAGAGAGAGAGAGACTCACAAAGTCTTTCTATTCTATACTTAGTGTTTTGCTGCCACTTGCTCACTTCGCTTTTTCAATCATTATTCCCTTTAGTACTTCTACTTGTGATATTTTCCATTTCTTGGGTTGAAGAAGTGAAAATGGATCCAGTGTCAGCATCATCCCATGGCCACTCTCTCCCTCCTCCTTTCCATATCAGAGACTTCAATCTCCAACACCACCAGCACCACCAATTCCACCAGAATTCCGAGGACGAGCACAGCGGCACTAGCGGCGCCGGCCTAAACATGGGGGGGAGACAACAACTGAAGAGGGATCGCGACGAAAACGACGATGACAAGATGAACGGCAGCGGCGGCGGAGGCGGGAGCGACGGCAACGAAGGATCCGGCGGGCCGGGATCTGAAGGCGGCGGGGAGATGACGAGGCGGCCCAGAGGGAGGCCCGCCGGATCCAAAAACAAACCCAAGCCCCCGATCATCATCACCAGGGACAGCGCCAACGCGCTGCGGACCCACGTGATGGAGATCGCGGACGGGTGTGATATTTCCGACAGTATCGCTACGTTTGCGCGGCGGCGGCAGAGGGGGGTTTGCATTCTGAGCGGGACCGGCACGGTGACCAACGTCACCCTCCGGCAACCGGCCTCGCCAGGGGCAGTCGTGACATTACACGGGAGGTTCGAGATCTTGTCCTTGGCGGGGTCAGTTCTTCCACCGCCTGCACCACCTGCTGCCACCGGCCTCACAATATATCTGGCCGGTGGACAAGGACAGGTAGTTGGCGGTGGGGTTGTGGGGGCACTCGTCGCATCTGGGCCTGTTGTGATTATGGCGGCATCATTCAGTAACGCCGCCTATGAGAGGCTTCCGCTTGAAGAAGAAGATAGTGGGCTTCAAATGCAAGGTGGTGGTGGTGGCCTTGGATCTCCACCAGGGGTTGGGCAGCAGAATCAACAGCCACCGCCGCAACTACTAGCTGACCCGTCACTTTTCCATGGGATGCCGCCCAATCTTCTAAATTCCATTCAAATGCCACCCGAGGCGTATTGGGGCACCTCCGGGCGCCCTCCATTCTAATAACAGAAACTAGCACGGAAAAGTACTCAAAGAAAACCAATGGATGATATCCAGATTCACGTCAAATGTAACAAAGACGACATTCATGTGAATCTGGATATTACATCAATTTTTCTGTGAACTTTTCCTGTATAGTTTCGGTTACGTAGAATTGTGCGGCCGGCGGGGATTTTAATTCCCATCAAGTTTTATCTCACCGGGATCTTAGCAAGAAGGTACTCCTTTTTAGGTAGAGAGTAATTTGGGGTTTGTTGAGCATTTTTAAGGGTTAATTTCTTTCCTAGTTTCCTTTCCATTTTTCGATGTTTTCTTGTTTGACTTTTTGTTTTGGAGATTTATGATTAGATGATAATTGCTATCAAGTACTTTGTAAATTATTGGTTTAATTTCATGGTGAGTTCTAATTTTTCATGAGGTATCAAAATTTGTTCCACATGAGATGAAGAAGAAAAAAAGAAAGAAGATCCATCATCATAATCATCGATTAAGAAGAGCTACAAGAAAAAGATTTGAACATTCAGGATTAATTGAGGTGCGCGTATGTTGACTCGTAACCTAGTTACTCGTATAGCTGTATATCAGTATTCCATGGTGAGTTCTATTAATGCCCCTAATGTACACAAGTTTAGTGAAAATCCATAGTTATTTCAGGTCTAGATTGAAGGGCTATAGGAGTGGGCACCAGCACGGTAATTCAATCTATAATAGTGTGTCTTTAAGTTGTTGCAGTTAAAATGGACGGTATAATTGTTGTGGGTGATCATTAAAGGGTTATGAGATTGAAGAGACAAAGTTCATTAAAGGCATTGAGGGATTCAAGAGAGGGGTGGTGGTGGTGGTGTGTTGGGAAAACTATTTACGAGAAGAGAGAAAAGAGAGAAAGGTATGGGCTTTAGAGATTTTTTTAGGGTTTTTCATTACTAGCAGTTAGTTAGGAGACATTGAGGAAAATACTCCAGTAGTACTGGGTTACACGTGCACTGCTTTCTGAGCTAAGCTCCTTTTCGAGGCCAATGCCCCCCCCCCCAACTCCTTCCATAAAAACTGCGCTCTCTCTCTCTCTCCAAACACCAGCTCACATTCGTTGTACTTTGAACTGGACATACTTCCTCACATACTACTCATTGCTTTCTTTTTCGTGCAACAATCTCTTTGTAAGTAACTCCGAGGTGTTCGTCTGGTTCTCGAAGACCCGAGACTTAGGAATTTGTCATCTATTACGATTTTTCATGTTTGAAATTTTGTCTAGTGCTATTAATTTCTTTCCAAAAATGATATGGGTACACAACACTCACATACCTCAAATGCACACCAACGCATCCTAACCGTCCAAAATATTTTCGACGTTTCGGATTTTAAATAAATTATTCGCGCGAAGAGTTTATATAAAATTCTAGACGGTTGGGATGCGTTGATGTGCATTTGGGGTACGCGAGTGTGGTGTACCCATAACATTGTTGATTTCTTTCGAGCCAGTTCATATGAAGCTTTCTTCGACTTTAATTAGGTTTTCTGCAAGTGGGTGGTGCTATTGGACTTTCAGGAATAGTTGAGGGTCGCATAAATTTGTCCGGACAAGTGTGTTAAAAAAAAAAAAAACAAGAAAAACTCTTGCAAGTCTAGTAGTAGTACTTACTAATCTTATCGGTTTCTGTTTTGGGGGTTTGGACTTTGAGTTTGTTTGACCTTTCTCATCTTTTCTTCCTTTTTACCCTGGTACGTCTTGTTGATTGATCTTGATAATTCTCATATGCATTGCCCTAACTTCTATTTATTGTAAGACAAAGGGTGATCTGTACTTAATTTTTGGGAAATATACAAAATTGTACTATTTGAGTGTGTATGGTAAGTGCTCATTAATCATCTTGAATTCATACTGTATTTATCCAAAAAAAAATTTGTAACTTTATCATGATTTTACATTTGCACATAAATTCATAACATCAATCTTGAATCCATAACATTTGTATGTTATAAACTATTTTGCTTTGATATTATCCATTTTTATGCACACACTATAAAATTTGATGCCAATGTTATGAATGATCACACAAATGTCATAACTTTTTATGCAAAATATTATTAAATCTAGCCAATTTAAGAATCCATATCATACACAACCAAATAACGGTATGTATTGTACCATTTCTCCTAAAAAAATTTAGCGGTCGCGTTACTTTTTACATTGAATGATCATTTGCAATTGGGACGAAACAAACGGTTTATCTGGATTTGATTATGCTCTCTCTCATTTTCTCCCCTTCTAATACATACACAAACTCTCTTACACTTTGCCAGGTTTATCTTCATTGCAGTAGTTATTTCTTTTTTCTTTTTTTTTCTTTTTGATTTTTGATCAAGTACCGACACAATCTATATGTACGTATTTTTTTTTTATGACGAAGAAATAGCCTCACAGCCAGGTCACTAATGGACTCAGCTGCGTAATCCAAACCTCCGGGGAACTAGCACGCCATACCAATCACGGCCTTCCACTTACTGTAAGGGTACTCACCCGGTGGGGAATCGAATCCCAGACCTTGAGGACTACCCTCAAAGCTAGCATGTCACTCGCCCTAACCACTGGGGCAACCCTTGGGTGTGCCTATATGTACGTACTTTACACAACACCAGCCTCATGTTGAAGCTTAAGCTTAATATAGTTTCTGTACTTCCATTCTGCAACTTCTGTGAGGTCAAGGTACTTATCCAAACCATATCTATAGAGAGCGTGCATAGGTGTTTAAGAGAAGTTTGTTCTTCCATTCTTCTTTTTCTTTCCTTTTTCATAGGAGGAGTGCTGTTCAAATTTGAATTCTGTATCCAGAAACAAAGATATACGTACATGCATACGGAGGCAGACAGGAGGATTAGAAAAAGAATGTGGCACTTAAAGTGCTATATTATAAAGCTGCAAATTAAGTAGTGAAGCTGAATAATCTTTTAGCTGAGAAAATTGCTTGATGAAATTCTAGATGCAGAGTTACATGAAGTTATTTGATATAGGGAGTTAAATTTTGAAATTAATTTCAATTTTTTTTTTAATTTTATTTTGATGGGGGCTCTATGACTTGTGGGAGGTGGAGTAAGTGGCGCCGACTACGGTAGAAGTGGAACAGGGTGGTAGTTGCCATGCATGGTGGTTGCGATAATCAGTGTTGAATCTAGAAGTTTTAGTAGGATTCATCCTAAGAAGCACAGATACGAACACGAATGGAGTCGCGAACACATTATTTTCCATTTCACTAAGACATGATAGTTAGGGGTAAGTGCATTGGATTTTCGAAAGATTTTTAAGTTCATAGATAAAATTAAAAAAACATCAACAAACTACAGAAAAATAACGCAAGATTTGAGAACAATGGTAGTATTTAAGAAATATGTATGCATACAACATTTTCCATGCTACTTTGATGTTTTTTAATGAGACGTCCTAACGCGTCTTAACTCTTAAGCAACCCAACATGTCCCTACCATGTTTACTGTCTTGAAATGACTTAGTGAGTCCCCAATTTGGTGCAATTTGCACCAAAATGATAGGTGTAATCAAATAAAATTAATTCTTTGGAATATAATTTAGTTTGGGTAGCTTAATTATCGCATGGTGAGGTCAAAGGGTTGGTGGTATTAAAAAATTCTAGAGCCATAGTGTGGAAGTAAAGGGTGATTGGTGGTGGTGATTAAGAGAATGGAAAGAATTGAGTGGCGGTTGTTGTGGATGGTGGTGGTGGCTGCAATATATAGTTTGGTGACGCTCTAAGAGCATCTCTAATGAGTTAGCTAAATTTAAATAGCTAAATGGTAGTTTTTGATGAAAATGAGACCACTTATAGATAAATAATTGAGTGAGTGGTCACTCCTATATATGAACTAGCTAAATTTTATTGTTCGAAACAAAAACAAAAATATTTAGAATCAAGGTGAGATTGTTCTGAAGAAAATTGTGGGGTTGGAGTCAATGGATCTTCTGAATTCACAGAATACTGAGCGAAAGTTTCAGAATTAGGTGTAAAGGGTTAGATCTTGTTAAGGGTTTATTTGTTGAAAATTTAGTTGATAAGAGTTAAAATTTTGATTGAATTCAGAATGAAAAAGAGGAGTTCTATATTCCATGTTGGAGAAGATGAATTGGTAGCCAAATTTATAGGGTAAGCTATTTATTAATAGGTTAATGAGCAAATTCACCTAGTCCATTGGAGTAAATTTTTGCACATTCGCTAGCTAAATTTTTAGCTATCCACACTATTGGGTGCTTTATAGGGTCCATTGGAGATGCTCTCTCTCTCTCTCTCCCTCCCCTGCTGTTTCATCTTCTTCCCCTCCTTCCCCTTCCTGCCAGGATATGGGTAATACGTAGAATTACAAGATTGTGGCAAACCATTGTATTGTTGGTGTGTAGAAGTGTTGTAGACAAGTTCCCTTGTTTGAAATTCAACTTTACAAAACACATGTGTGACACAATAAGAATATACAGAAACTAGAAAAACAAATATTACTTTATTTATTTATTTATTTTTGGTAATGAAATATTACTACTTTTTTCATCACGCTATATCTATCTCTTAGGGAAGTAAATAAAATATTACAAGTATGTTGTTTTAGTATTCCTAATAATTTTAGCACTCAATACTATTGTAAGAAAGTTTTACCATCTCAGTTATAGGTTTGTATGCGTGTGACATAAATTCTCCAAAAAAAGTATCTGATACTTCAAAATAAAAAACTAATAATTGTACTAGTATTAAAATTGTTGATACTTATGAAATATGTATTTGTAAGTATCCGATGCGGGTACAATTACGAAAGTAGTAAGAATATTTAGGAGAGTATTTGTGCAGTTGAGATAAACCTAGAATCACCTTCTCTTTGTTCCTCCTTATCTCAATACCCTATCGAGCTTTTATAAAATCTCTTCTTTTGCCGAGAAAAAAAAGAACTTACACACCTGGACTTAAGAGCTTGTAGATTCTTGCTTTGAGCAGAAATTTGCCTGCATTTGTTTAATGTTGAGTTTTGGGAAAAGCTTAATATACCGGGTTGGGCTTAAGTCCCGTTTAGGCTTAAGCCCAACCCATCCCCTTGTGTTGGTGGTTAATTTAAGCCCCAAAAGCATGGGCTTTGGAGCTTTTGTAAAAGGAGCCTTTTAATTTAGCTTTTCGCAAACTGTTTAAAAAATGCATAGGCAACCCTTTAATTTAGCTTTTTGTAAGCTATAAACTCAAAAGCCGGCAAAATAAGTTTTGCATACTTTTAAGTACATTACAACTGGGGTGGCAGCCAAGTAAGAATATACCTCCATGCACAATGCTAATGGTCAAATCTCACTGACAACTAATACTTCTTGTATGAAAATGCCGGCTTTTACTTTTTGACTTTTTCCCAAAAATAAAAATTTGAGTTTCGGTCATAATTTTTTTCTTTTATGATTCCTTTTCGTGGAAAAAATTAATAATTCATAAAAACTCGATGCAAAACTAACAACTGCGAAGTTTATGAATAAAGACAAACAAAAATCCAAGTGAGCTTTTTTAATTTAGTGGAAACTTTAGGTTTTTTCCCCTTTTCATGCCCATCCCCATCAGGTTCAGAAACAAGCCAAGGCAACCTGCACTTCGAATCGTTTGATCTTGGTGCTTTGCAACATCATCTCCACCACCATCTCAAATGATTTTTTGATTTATAGGTTTCGCAATTCCCGAATATTAATCGATGGAAGGACTGTTTTCAAAATCATGTATTATTTTGGTTCCCTACTGATGCGGAAAGGATTGTTTACAAAACTATGGATTATCTTGGTCTACAGTGTATGGTGGAACTTGGAAGCAGAGGCCCATAAAATTTAAAAATTCTATTGCTGTTCAAAATAAATAAATAAATAAGAATTCTATCAATATAATCGATAATTTTGAGTTTTGTTTATATTATTAATGTAAACTTCTCAAAATTCTAATAACTTTGATTCAATTTCATAAAAAACATGTCTTTTATAGCTTCGTTTCTTAGGTTTTTTTATTGGGAAAAAAAAGCGTGTGATTGTTATACATAATAGCCTAAAGAAATAAAACAAACGATTAGGCCAGATTTTAATGTATTATATTGAAAACCAAGGATTTTACGCACATATATATATATATATATATATATATATACACACACATTGACGTAAAATATGTCTTTAAAGTCGGCTCCGCTCGAGACAAAATCCTTGCTCTTCCACTGCTTGAAAGGACATTTTGAGCATGTATCACATTGGTTGTAAGAATATCTGACAAGCATCATCGGAGAGATCTTGTCTGCCCAATGTATGAGTTCAAGGGAAAAGAAAAGATGGGTGCAATTAGATTTTGAATGTAAGAAACCACATAAGCACCCAGTAGAAGAGTTCAAATTTTATGAGGAAAGATCATTGCTGTGAGATTTGGGTACAAAGATATCACAATCCAAAGAGTTACTAATTCAAAATAGAAAGTAAATAAATAAATACTTTTACAAATACTTTTACTTTTTTTATCCTAAATCTTCTTTTTATCGAAGGCTAGAAATGTAAATAAATAAATACTCCCTTCGTCCCTTTTTAAGTGTTTAGCTTTATAATTCCAACTTATTTTATTTCACATCAATTTTTACAACTTTTACATATACTTTCATTCCTTACATTTATCAATATAATAATACCCACTAACTTTTCAAAAAGAAATCTAATTTTAAGGGCAAACTAGGAAATGTAACCACTAACTTTTCAAAACACACACTTATTAAGAGATAATCCAAAGTAGAAAGTTAAACACTATAAAAGGGACGGAGGGAGTACTACATAATAAATTTCTTTTTTTCTGTTAAAAAACGTTTGGTTTTTCTTTTTCAAGATTAATAAATTTAATATTTGTAATTTACTTTTCCAAGATTAATAAATTTCTTTTTCGCTGGTTAAAAAACAGTTACGGTTTTAAACTCTCTTAAATATGGTGTTGACTTGCATATTTCAAGTCACTCACGAATGCCATTTAATTGAGCCTATTACAAGATGCTCTCGAATACTCTTTTAATTCACATGGTGCTAGAGCAAATTCTTGGCTTATTTACCTTTTTGGTCCCCAATGTATTAGCGAGTGGCCAATTTGACCCCAATGTATACATTTGTCCAATTTAATCCCCAATGTTTAAAATGTGTGTCGATTTAATCCCTAACCCTAACTCCATCCATCTAATCCGTCAAACTGGAGGGTATCTTTGGTATTT
>JAXBDA010009399.1:0-12625 GCA_036023075.1 Gaultheria prostrata
TCTCCTCTCACCATCTCTTGTGCTTTTGGGTTGAGATCTATTCTCCCCTTCATTTTTGTGATGCACATCACCATTCTCGGGGCCCGGCTTCCATGGCTTTCTTTGAAGGCAGCGGCAGATGGGTTTGGCAGCAGCGGAGCAACGGCGGCGACGGCAGTAGGTTAGACCCCGCCGGCGGTGGAAGTTTGATGCAGATCTCTCTTCTCTGGAACCCGGTCTTGGATGGACTCGGGTTGATTATTGCGTTGTTGTTCTTCGATTTTGATTGTATGTTGTATGTTCCTTGTATTTCCGTTTCCAAGTTTTTCAGATTTCCGATGTACCAAAAAAAAAAAAAGAAGACAAAATGAACCATCCAAAATTTTATAGTTCATTTTGTCCTCCACAAATAGATAACCAAATTTTTGGTGTCTTATCAAACTAATGTTTTGAAGGGACATATTTCTCTTGATATCTAAAATACGAATGGACTCAAAGTTGGCTCAAAACGACCCAAAACAGGACAATATGTGGATTGGATCAGAAATCTTGGTCCATGCAACTGGGTCAGGAACTATACGGCCCAACTATAACTCCACTTTCTTGAGTTTCTTGAATTTAGATCATTGACTTCCATTTGCTGTCATTTAGCACATCACTCTAGATGTAATTTTCGTTACTGATATTTTTTCCAGAATATTTTCTCTGCTCTAATGTCGTAAAGTTGATCATTGAGCAAAATTTTATTTATATTTTGTGTTAGTTTTTGTTGGCGTTTTTCGGGTTATGTCAAGCTGAAATTCCTATTTTGGTGCCGAAATAAAAATCACAAAGCAATAAGTAGGTAATGAAACAAAAATACGAAGAACACCGGATATACGTGGAAAAATCCTAAATGGGAAAAAATCACGGGAAGACGGGAAGGAATCAAGCACTATAAAACCATTGCACGGTTACAATCATACTTACTACACAATTGAGAATCCCCACAATTGACTCAAGAATGATAGCCGAATCCTCGTTCACCGTACCCCGTGCTTGATTGCAGCCGCCTCGAATCCTCGAGCCTTCCAATTACCTTTCCGGAAATCCACCGGAAGCAACTCAATCGTAGAGATTGAACGTGATGTAAACTTCTTGGAGAAAACTTGGAAGCGTAATGATCGGTGGAACTCCGAGACACATATATGTTTTTTTATCTCTAAAAAATACCGTCTCTGGCTGCTCTGAATAAGACATGCCTTTTTGTGTTACCCGTATGTGTTAATTTATAGACTTTTGTTACACAGCAGGAATGGCTCGAGCCGTATCTTAAGCCGTGAAGCAGAGATCAATTAGTGAAATCTTCCCTTATCTGGCTGCAGAATAATTCCCTCAAATTAGCTGAGAATCTCGTCACTCTTCTAATTGACAAAATCTTCTTTGTTGAGGAAAATGCTTTTTTCTATCAAAATCTTTCCAATTGAAATATGCCGCATGTTGTCTTGTGAAAATTAGTCCGTAAAATTTTTCGTGATAAGTCACGTGTGCCTTGACTAATTTATGACCCATGGTCCTACGTTACAAGACATGATTAATTCCTTCCACTTCTTATACAGACTCTCTAAAAGATAAATAAAACAAATTACAAAGTGATAGAAAGGGATACATGCATAAGTGTGTTTTGAGCATGAAAGTGCCAACCAAAAGGGAGTTCGGCTTTCGGAATTTGTAATTTTCTTTTGGGGTTTGGGAGGTAGAGTGTTTAGGACTTGAGTCTAGATGCTCCAATCAAAAGTTTTTCAAGCTTCATGATCAAGTCGTCACCGTGCCATGCATTTGAAGCCCATCCGGAAAGGTATAACCATGCATATCATTTAAGCATTTAGGTCATTCAAATGTCTTGTTTTTATTGTGCATAGTCCTGAATTAATTAGTGCCTTCGTTTAGTTTAAAATCCAATGTTTTTAAGTAAGGCATTCTTCTTTTAGCATGCTGCGTCTGCTTTGCGTTTACACGCGTCTGCTTTGCGTTTACACACGTCTGCAGACAATTGTTTTTTGAACAGCTTACAATGCGCCACACGTTTTAATCTAGTCGTTGCGTCAGTTGCGTTTACATGCGTCTGTAAACACTTTCAGTTGGACATATGTCATGTTTTAGGTGGCTGTCTTGTTGAGCCCGGGAATGCTCACTATATAAGCCAATTTCAGCCACTTTTTCATTATGACTTAGAGAGAAATATCAACATTTTAGAGAGAGAGAGAGAGAGAGAGTATTCCCCCTCTTTCACTCTTTTCCCTTGTGTGCTAGGTTTTTCTTTGAGATGATTTAGGACTCCATTAATCATCTTTACTCTTTCTAGTGCTTTCCTCACAATGGATCGGCTCTAGAATGAGTTAGTTTCCTAAAAACTTTTTCAAAAAAACAAATCTTTTTCATTAGTTATGTTTTCATGCCTTCAAGTCTACTTGGCCGGGTGAACCGGAGCCGTGGTGATGCGGAGATCGAGATGGTGACTCTCGTGGGTTCATGAATTCAAGAAGGAGCATGGGGTGCTAGTTCAAGAGTTGAAGCTTGGGATTGCAAGTTGCTTGTGGGTAAATTCTGTCTTTAAATCTCTTGTACCTTTTGAATTATGGAATACAAGTAGAAGTAAGGCCGTGGTTTTACGCTTAGGGTGTTAGACCCTGAGTAGTTTCCACGTATATTGCATGTCTTGTCTCCTTTACTTTGAATTCTCCGTATTGATATTGTTAATTTGTTTGATTGGCCATGGAGACCGGGTAATTGTCTCTTACAAAGAATTGGTTAATTTTTAGTAGTTAGTTCTATTGACCCCTCTAGGACTTGTGTTACATTTGCATAATTTCATTTTGTGGATTGTTAACTTGTAAATAAAATTTCTAGGAACATAGTGAATAGAAGTAGAAGTCCAAAATTGGATCTTTTTGTGGCTCTGTTCCGATTTATATTAATTTTTTAAACAAACTGAGCAATTCCATATCCAAACACAAAGTAACTAAAAGTCAGTTGTGACTTGTGAAGTTTAAACCCAATTAAAAACTTCTGAGATAAAAAAAAAGAAAAGTGAAAACATTCTCAAGAATAACCTTAAGAAATTGATTTGGTGTTTAAGAATTGAGACTTATTAATCCTATGAGATTTCGTTCATGACTTTGAGTGAGTTTCCCTCAAGGACATGATGAGATTGGTTCCCCCAAATATCATTAAAAGAAAAACATAATCATAACAAACTCAACAAGGTTCAAACTATCGACAACATGGATCAAGTTCATTTTCCCAATCCGTTAATGAGGAGTAGCACGACAACAATGTAGGGTTTCAATCTAGACAAGAAACATTTAGTCACATAATCACATTGCTCCCACTCTGCACTTGCTCACGCTCGCAATCCTGCTCACGAGCATTATGTGTCCTTAAGCTTTGTTTGGAACATATGTAAAAGAAAGGAAAATTAACAACACTTTCTCCTCTTATTTGGTCTGGATAGAAAATGAGAAGAACATAAGAAGACAACATGTTAAGCACAAGACAATTTTTCTTACATTTTCCTAGTTTTTTTTTTTTAATAACATATGTATTCGGGTGAGTTTGCGCGCATTTTGACTAATCCTCAAAACTAATTCTACCGTCCACTAGTGGGGCTCCATTTAAAGTTAGAGCAAAGCTTTGTATAGAAACTAAGCTGAATCTTCCATTGCTGCCATTAATGGTTAAGATTTGCTGAAAATCCCTTTTCAAAAAAATTTCCAAGTAAATCCAAACCATTAATTACAACAATGAATAGACCTCCGGTTCAAATTCAGGACCGAAGAGATCACCGGTTGTGTTTGGTTTGGGTTTTGGATTTTGAGTAATGATTGGATGAAAAAACAAAGGTAATTATTGAAAATAAGGGGCAATGATTAGAGAGAAAAGAGAGATAACTGAAAATAATATTTGAAAATAGCGGTAATAATTGGAGGAAAATGTGAACCTATGGGTACCGATCCATAAGCACAGAAAACGTACAGAGCATGCTCGGGATCTATTTTTGGGTCCCGCACGAGTGATCCGAGCTGTTCATTATTCTTAGAACATTTTTCTGAGGGGCCCTACAAAAATCAGCTCAATCGGACAGTTAGAAGTGATTGAACCAAAGTCCCACCGAGACATTTTCTATGCCTACATGTGTAGCAAAGTCCTTAAGTAATAATTGAGAAAACCGGTTTCAAAACCCAAAACAAACAAGGATCCTTTTACACTTACTACAGTACACTTTTTTTTTTTACATCGGAAGTTCCATATTAACTGAACCGCTACCAGGAAATTATACTAGTATTCATTCTAGACGTTCTTACTCACCGGAGCTTCCAAAGCCTTATCTTCTTAAACCCTAGAAAACCTCCTCCTCCTCCTCCTCCTCCTTATACACAAAGTTCCATTCTTCTTCATTTCCCTCCAATTCCCTGGTAATTCTGAAACAAATCCTTTCCTTCATCTATCAAATCGTTTATTCAAACCTTTTCGTTTCTCTTCATCCGTGTATTTACGTATTCGTGTTTGTGTGCATTTCTTTTGATTGCGATGTGAATTCGTTTATAATCTTGCAAAACAATCAGTTAGTGCTGGTTTTCTTCTCACGATATGTCTCAACTACGGATTTTGATGCTTGCTCAGATTATATTAGCAGTGGATATCTTCCACTTGTTTATAATTGAGTTTGTTTAAAATCATTGAATGCCCGGTTTTCCATATGCAAGTGATAATTAGACCCTTTTTTCTTTCTTGGGTTTATTTGTGTGTGTGTTTTTGGACTGAAAGGAAGAATTTTTGGTGGTGGTGTTGCATAATGAGCTGTGAAATTGTTTGTTACATTAGACACCAGCGATAGCGAAATTAGATAGTGGACATTCATTGATTTCATGTAGTTAATAAATCAATGAATGTCCTCGATGTAGGTGGGAATTAGACGTACTTATTTACTTATCTATTTATATATCTGTGTGTTTTGGGACAGAAATATGGAATTTTTGGAGGTGGTGTTGCGAAATGAGCTGTGAAATTGTTTGCTACATTTGACGCAAGCAAAGACTAGCAAAATTGTAGAATAGTAGTGATGTTTGTTTATCTTCTTGAACCCCATGTTTCAATGTATTAAAATCTGAGAAAAGCTACCAAGTTGATTCATCTCTCAATGTTTTGACAGATTGGATTGTGACAGATAGGAAATACCGAGGTGTCGTACCTGTAGCTGACCGGGCAAGATCATTGTTCCAGTAGGTCTCAGTCTCCTAACGGCTCAGATTTCATCTCAGCTCGTGTGCCACACTATAGGATTAAGATTTTCTCTCGGATAAATCCTGGATCCCTCAGTCTCACAGTAATTTCGTAACCAGAACAAAGTCCTATTCGAAATTGGCACTAGGCATGTCATTTTTCACCTTTAAAAACATTATGGTTTATATTTTATAGTTTATATTACTAAAAAGTACGCGCCAAGATGTGCAATGCAAGGTGTCAAAGGTGCAAACTGTTTGTTTTCCAATTCAGGTTTTATGCTAGCTAGGCATGCTGATGAAAAGTTTTTACTGAAGTTATCAAAGAAATGAGAATTCAGTTAGCTCGCACACTGAGATTCTGAAGATTTTGTTATGTTAGACATCATCACCTCATTGGAAATAATAAGAAATCCTTTTGCTGGCACCCAGTCAAGTGTTACCCTTAACTAGATCTAGCAGCACTTCAGCTGTGGATTTCGGCAAGCCGTAGTTGATTCTTGATACCCTTTTCATATTGTAGATTGCAATACGTTGGACAACAAGGAAAAATTAAACGTTAAAGTAAACATGGATAAAGGACCATGCACCAAGAAAGTGGCCCTTCTAACACTACCTGCTGAGTGTGTGTGCATGTGGGTTTTTGGGCTATGTTACGCGGACTTGTAATGGTATAAACTATAAAGTACCCATGTCGGACACTTGACTCGGATAAGGGTGTGGGATATTTGTCCAATAAGTTTAGTAAGACACTCCTATAGAAAACCTAATTGCAATTTGAGTTTATCATGGAAGTATGCACAAACCTCTTTTATTATCCATGACATGCGCTATAGAACCTTGAAGCACCATTTTACGTAAGAAAATACACAAAAAAATAGAAACAAATTTGAATATTTTGCCGTGTCCCCGTGTCCTTAAAATGAGAAATAGTTGAATCCGACACCTAGATACATACCCGACACCTGTACCCGAGTCCAAGTAACATAGTTTTTGGGTACTCTGTCGTCCAGCCAATTGGCTTGGTTTGAGCCCATTCCATGAAGCTGGTAGTTGTTTTCAAGGGCCTAAGCAAAACACTCGCTTGAGATGTTTCTTTTACTATTGATCTTTGCCTAACCGTGTATGGACTTTTATAATTGTGCACTATCTTACTAATTGGTTCTTTGGCACACATGATATCTAATGATTCAGGTTCTTCAATTGAAAATGGCATCGACCTTCTTTGCCATGTCCTCTGTTGGCTCTTTTGCAACTCCCAGCAGCTGTACAATGGATAAGAAATTCATAAGTTCTTCCAAGACTTTGTCTTCATTAGCCTCCATGTCTTCAAGTTCTGTTCAAAACAGGAGACGAAATGTAGTTATGCAGAAAAGACATTCTCCTGTCATCAGGGCAATGGCAAAGGATCTACATTTTAACAAGGACGGTTCTGCTATTAAGAAGCTTCAGGTGAGGCTGAAAATGTACTCAGATTGGTTTACTTTAACAGGGACATTGTGATACATGATTTTCTTTCGTTCTTTTCTTCCTCACCATTACAGGCAGGGGTTAACAAGCTTGCAGATCTAGTGGGGGTTACCCTTGGTCCAAAAGGGAGGAACGTAGTTTTGGAGAGCAAGTATGGGTCTCCTAAAATTGTTAATGACGGCGTAACTGTTGCTAAAGAGGTACATACACAAATCAGGATTAAGTTACAAGAACTTTTGATGCAGTATTTGGTAGTCTTTTGAACTTTTGAGGTACACAAGTTGTATCTTTTTATCTCTCTCATTTTTCTCCTCCTTAGTCCACTTCTTCTGTTTCTTTTTCATAAATTGTTAGATTTGATATGAAGGACTTTGTCTTTTGTCACACTGGTCTGGTCTGGTAAAACCTCTTAAATTTTTGTATAGGAGTTTAAGCTATGTTGTTCTGCTTATGCATATTTGTTTTGCTTGAAATGTGCGATTCATGCATGTAATACAATGAAATCCATGTAGTTGTTTCTGTCATTTCGTTAAAGAGAAGAATTGTATTGCCAGGTGGAGTTGGAGGACCCAGTAGAGAACATTGGTGCTAGGTTGGTGAGACAAGCTGCTTCAAAGACAAACGATATGGCTGGTGATGGGACAACAACATCTGTTGTTTTGGCACAAGGTCTGATTGCTGAAGGTGTTAAGGTACGTGAGAATTACACCTTCATCTTAGTGTTTTGGAACTTTGAAGGCTTGTGGATGTTAATGATTTTAAGATCAAGGAAAAGAAATTGAAAGGTTGGATCAGTATCTTTAACCTTTAAGGACCTTATCCATTCAGGTGGTGGCTGCTGGCGCAAACCCAATTCAGATTACAAGGGGAATTGAGAAAACTGCTAAAGCTCTTGTTTCAGAGCTGAAGTTAATGTCAAAAGAGGTGAACCTAGGATGTTCTTTTTTAATGTGGTTTCAGTATGTTAAACTGCAAATGCCTTTTGACTTTTTCTATAGTTTTCACTGTGAGTCGTAAGGCTGTCTTTAGGTTCTACTCTGAGCATCATAACTTGCACTGTTTAACTTTCCACGAATATTCTGTAGGTTGAAGACAGTGAACTAGCAGATGTTGCTGCAGTAAGTGCAGGAAACAACTATGAAATTGGAAATATGATAGCTGAAGCCATGGGTAAAGTAGGCAGGAAGGGAGTGGTTACTCTTGAAGAAGGCAGAAGCTCTGAGAATAGCTTGTATGTTGTGGAAGGAATGCAGTTCGACCGTGGCTATATTTCCCCTTACTTCGTCACGGACAGTGAAAAAATGGCTGTTGAATATGACAACTGCAAGGTATGTAGCCGCAACATGACATCCATTTTGTTTTTCTTAGGCAATACCTTGCTCCGATAGTGAATGTGCTGGCTGTGACAATATTGGTTTGTGGTTCTACTTAAGTTTGGGTGTTATTTCTGCAGTTGCTTTTGGTTGACAAAAAGATTGCAAATGCAAGGGATCTGGTCAATGTTTTGGAAGAGGCTATTAGGGGAGGATATCCAATTGTGATAATTGCAGAGGACATTGAGCAGGAGGCCTTGGCTACTCTTGTTGTGAACAAGCTCAGAGGGGCACTAAAAATTGCCGCACTCAAAGCTCCAGGATTCGGAGAGCGCAAAAGCCAGTATCTTGATGATATAGCTATTCTTACTGGAGGTGGGGTTATGGTTGGTCAATTCTTGTGTACTGTGTATGAATCTTATATTTTTTTCTAATTTCATTGTTGTACATGGTATATTGTAGGAACTGTGATTAGAGAGGAGGTTGGTTTATCCCTAGACACAGCTGAAAAGGAGGTCTTAGGGCATGCTGCCAAAGTTGTGCTCACCAAGGATATGACTACAATTATCGGTGATGGCAGCACACAAGAATTAGTAAATAAACGAGTTGCACAGATAAAAAATCTTCTTGAGGTGCATTATTCTCCTTTGAAGTTTGTGTTTTATCTCTCTAGTGAACCACTTTAGTTTTCTCTGTCGTAATGTTGGAAGGTTGTGTAGGCAGCAGAATCAGACTATGAAAAAGAGAAACTTAATGAGAGAATTGCAAAACTCTCAGGTGGTGTTGCTGTCATTCAGGTGATCCGTTGATGCTTTACTTCAGTAGTACATAATATTAGCTCACTAAGTCGAATAAATATATTATCATTCTTTCCACGGTCTAATTCCCGTGATGCATATTCAGGTTGGAGCACAAACAGAAACAGAGCTTAAAGAAAAGAAGTTGAGAGTGGAGGATGCCCTTAATGCGACAAAGGTCTTATTTGATACGATTTTTTCAACACCGAAGGCTTCTCGGATCTGTTGCCTACTGTCAATTCCGGTTTATCTTAAAGCTTGACTTATTGACTTTTTCCCCTTTTACAGGCAGCCGTTGAGGAAGGCATTGTTGTTGGTGGTGGGTGCACCTTGTTGCGACTTGCGGCAAAAGTTGACGCAATTAAAGATAGTCTTGAAAATGATGAGCAAAAGGTGATGCATGAGGATTGTTAATCCCTCCGTAGCCTTGAAGGGTTATTTAACTGTACATTATATTCATGCATTTTCTGATATTTGTTTGCTTTGAGTGGTTGGAAGATTGGAGCTGATATTGTCAAACGAGCATTGAGATACCCAATGAAGTTGATTGCCAAGAATGCAGGGGTAAATGGAAGTGTTGTGATCGAGAAAGTATGTTCTTGCTTACTATGACCTTCAAAATTTCAAAAATTTTGTTTTGTGTATGGATGATGTAATTGAAATATATTTGTTCTTCAGGTTCTTTCAAGCGACAATCCAAAGTACGGTTATAATGCTGCGACTGGGACATATGAGGATCTTATGGCTGCTGGTATAATTGATCCCACAAAGGCAAGTTCCCATGATGCTTTGAGATTTCTTTAGAAATGAGGATTATGCATTAATTGCATCTACTAATCAAGGAATGCTATTACTCTAATCAATAGAAATAGTTGCCATGCACTTTTAGCCTACTAGGCTTTGTATTCTTCATCGATTTTTGTATGTTTATCAAACATTTATGTCACTCGATCCTTCAAATGCATGTAATTTTTCCAGGAAAAAAGCATTTTTTTTAACTTCATATAGTTTACCTATGGTGGATATCCAGACCATCCTGATTAATATTAATGATTGTACGTGTGGGATGGTATTCATGTTTCTATCGTATTGTCCATTTTGTTATACTTCAATGAACATTTGCTTCACTTTTGAATCAATAGCGAAAACTTTCCCTGGGTCTTATGCTATTCCTGCCGAAAGTCAAGTTAAAAAAAAAAACGCAAGAGAGATGAACAATATTCCAGGCCTGAACTAAAGGCTTCCAAGGTGTTGAAGGCCCTGGGTTCCCACTCAATGCTGCCTATTAGTTTTCGGAGTTGTTTCCATGGCTATTTGATATTCCAGGAGCATAATGTATCCATGTGATAAGTGATAAATGCATATGATACAAGTGTGCTTAGAAAATCCCCTTTATGATGAGAGAGACCATCGTTTCGATAGATTTTTTTAAAATCAGTATGCAGATATTTAGATGTTAGTGCATGTTTGAGTTGTATACCATGTTTATGAACACATTTGACTGGTGCAGGCAGTTTATGGCGCCCTTTTTATCTAAAAAACTTATGTTTTGTGGTAGCCAGGTGGTGAGATGTTGTTTGGAGCATGCAGCTTCAGTGGCAAATTCATTCCTTACGTCGGATGCTGTGGTTACTGATATAAAAGTGCCTGAACCTGTTGCTGCTGGAAACCCTATGGATAATTCAGGTTTCAACTTCAATTTCTTACACTTCAAATAACTTCTATTCAAAAAATTATTGTGATGTTCAATTGATCATTTATTTACCTATGTGCTCTTGATCAGGTTATGGTTACTGAGTCGCTGCGGAATAGGCATGTATCGCATGGGAAAGATTTACAACTCAAATAAGTTCATTGCCATATTAACATGAGGATTTGCTAAAGATTTTAGGTATGTTTTCGTTCGGGGCATAATATTGTTGAGAGTGCTTGTTTGTTCGTTCCTTTACCAAAGGTGGTGAGGATTATTCAATTTCAGGTTAGGGCAGTTACGGCAGTATGTTAGGTTCAGTAAGTATCTGATAGGGAAAATACTCAATGTATTCAAGTATGAATCAAAAGGTTTTGGTACTGAACTCAATCCACTTGGTCAGTTTTTCAGTGTCTTATTGTGTATGATTCCTTGAAAACTCGGCCACTCACTTGCGTGAAGTGAGCAAATCTGTGGTAAAGCATGAAATTATTGACGATCAACATCAATGAAAAAATCTTTATTTGTTGGCCGGTGGAACAAACTCTATTTAATATACAAAACATGTGAGAAAATCTAGAGTCGTCCTTTACCATAGTGGATTGCAGCTCAAATTGAGACATTTTTTAGGTATCTTGATGACAGTCACGTTTATATTTTGAGTAGGTGGTCTTGTGGTTCATAAAAGTCCAACGTTGTTGACAAGAAAGCCTCTTATCTTGCCGAGCCGATAAAAGAAAGCCTCTTGTTTTTCCCTCTTAAGAAACCAAACAAGGTCTGGCTTAAGCCACATGGTCCCTAACTTGAGGCAATAACACAAGTAAAGAAGTGAGAGAGAGAGAGAGAGAGAAGAAAAAGTGAAGAGGGACCTCCTTCTCCTTTATGTTAACTAATCATTCTTGCCAGTTGATTGTGTGTAGCATTTTTAGCATTTTCTGTGAAACAGTGCCTGCAAAAGAATACTTGTACAAATGATTGTGACTTGTACACCTTTTTTTTTTTTTTTTTTCTGGTTTTTTTTCCTGGCTTTCCATCTAAAAGAAAGCTATCATAGGGTTTATTCAGTCGTGTCAATGTTGTTTGTTATGCATCATTACTGATAGGTCGTGGTTTCCCCTCCCCCCCCCCCGGAAAGATGATACTACCAGAAATATGGTCCGAAGACCAAACATCATCCGGGGCATGATTGGATAGCCATTGAGGGATTCCAATCGAGCGGCTAATAGGGATTGCTTAGCCAGCAAATGGGCTACTCTATTACAAGAACGTTTAGCATGAATAAAAGTATAAGAAATATGAACAAGCTCTAAACAATCAAAGATAATAGAACTACAATCAGAAAAAGATTTTTCCTCTTGAGTGAGTGCCTGAACAACTTGGGCAGTCACCTTCCACGACGATCTTTGAAAACCTTTTATTAGCAGAGGAGACTAAGGCTTCATGAAAACCCAGAGCTTCAGGAGATCTTGGGATGTATGAACCAGTAAAGGGGATAGAGACCGTCCCTAAAATTTCTCCGAGATGATCTTGGGCCACAAAACCAACACCTACCCCGCCATTCTTCTCATTTACAGCATTGTCAAGGCGTCAACATTGAACTTGATAACACCAGGCGGAGGTTGGAGCCACATAGGAGGTGAAGAAGGGCTACAGTCGCTACTAGTAGTACCTAAATTTATAGCGAGGCCAGCTACTCGTAGTACTTAAATTTCATGTTTTGAGAGATTAAAATTAAGTCCAGCAGATGTGTTGTCCAAATCTATTACTACTAGTTACGTTAGAACAAGGGAAATCTAATAGTGACAGTATCGAGGGAAATTAATGACGGAGCAAATCTCCAGTTGTCTTTAAGGATTTTTTTTTGGTGTGTTGGTGGTGGGAACCGAGCAAAGTACTTACGGTAAGCCTTGTCGTTGTAATGCTCTCAATCAACCAAACTCTTTTCTATTTATATCTAGGGGTGTCTAGATCATCATACGCGCATCTTGACTAATTTGTAAGAGACGGATCTCATCGTTCAATTATGAGGGGCTCATTTCAAGCCGGATCAAAGTTCCATACATAGGAGTACCATTCAGAGGTGTAAACTAAACTCTTGGATTTGGTTTATCAAAC
>JAXBDA010009400.1:0-12513 GCA_036023075.1 Gaultheria prostrata
CAAAGAAGATTGAAGCAGAGGGGTTCGAGTTGAGATGAATGAGGGTGATTACGATGCAGCTTGGTGGCTCATGTGTGGGTCCCATTCCGGGGTCCCACACGAACGATCCAAACGGTTGATTATTTTTTAAATACTTTTTCAAGTTAATCCTGAAAATTTCAACTCAATCAGATACATGTAAGTGCCCGATCCAATCGTTCAAGGTTTCATTCAGATTATAGGATCCTAAATTTTGAATGAAAAAGTGGACGAATTGATCAAGTACTTACATGTATCCGATTGAGTTGAAATTTTCCAGGTTAAATTAAATAATTATTTGAAAAATAATCAACAATTTGAATCTTCCATCGATACATCATAGACCACATTTTTTTAAAAACTCATCCTTGTGCACAACCAAAATGGTAGGTAGGGCTGGTTGGGCAACTGAGAGTTAACCATTGTTAACTCCCTCTGTCAAAAGCATTAACAGAATGGGGTGGTAGGGGTTTTTTTGTTAACGGAATATAAAGTTCGGGTGTGATTTTGTTGATGATTGAAGTCTAGGTATTTTTTCAAGAATTGGCTCAAAGTTCAGGGGATTTTTTGAAAGTTTCCCAAATCCAATCCAAACCAAACACAACCTAGATTTCTCGTTGAGGAGGTTACCCACACTACACGATAAATGAGAACACAAGGAAAGAGCTTTTCCAATTTTGTTTCAAACCGCGTGCACTTGAACAAAAAGCTTTTCAAAGAGTCTCTCTGCAACAAACCCGAATAAATTAATATCCCTCTGCTAAAATCCACCAACTCTCCGTCCTCTTTGGTAACTTTCAAGAACCCAGAGCATCTTTTTGTGCAAAGAAGAAGGCCATGGAGTCGAGCGATGGTAATACTAGCGGCAAAATAAAAGCTGAGCTTACCCATGGCGGCCGGTACGCCCAGTATAATGTTTACGGTAACTTATTTGAGGTCTCTAATAAGTATGTTCCTCCCCTTAGACCTGTCGGAAGAGGTGCCTACGGTATTGTTTGGTGAGTTTTTAATGACTATATGCAAGTCTGTTTGTAATTGAATGTATGGATTTAAGTTTCTTTCTTTGTGGGTTCGTTTTCCTTTTCGATTTGGGTTTTGTTTGGTGTATATATGTCTGCGTTTTTATGGTTATGAGAGTCCAAGTTTGGATTTTTTTTGCTTTCATTGATGGGTACTGCTTTATTGTGAACTGGGTTTTTGGAGATTTTGGACATTTTGATGGGTTTGTACATGTGATGCAGTCAAAGAGGGATCTTTTGTTCAGTTTGAACAAGAAAAAATGTGAAATACTCGTAGGAATTGGAGATTGAGATCTGCTTGTTGCAAGTTAAGAGCTGTGAGTTAGTCCACGTTGATGCCCTCAAATTGGATGATCTTATTGTGGAAGAGATCAAGAGAATGATAAATCATGGTCACTTTGAAGATTTTATGCATATAATCAGAAATAATAATTTTGATGCCCGATGTTGGCAGTTTGAAGGTTTTTTATTTTTTATTTTTTTATTGTTGTTGGGCTAGGAAAGAAATGATTTCATATCCGAATTATGAAATCTTAGAAGAAACAATCAACGTAAACAAATCACAGAAAGTGAATAGGCTTTGTAGGAAGTTATTCTAGATGATACACTGTTTATGGGATAACTTAGGGAGAATGTTCTTCTCACTTCTCACTTCTTTGAGAATACAACCAAGTCCAAAAGATAGCTTCAAGTTTAATTTTTTAATTTTTTTCAATTTCAGTGCTGCGGTGAATTCAGAGACACGTACGGAGGTTGCCATTAAGAAGATTGGCAATGCATTTGACAACAGAATTGATGCCAAGAGGACACTAAGAGAGATTAAGCTTCTTCGCCACATGGATCATGAAAATGTAAGTTTGGTCCTCGATAACTCTTTGACAATCAAGATGCCAATTAACTTAGTCCTCCAGCGTTATATGGTCACTCTTTGTCTTCTTCTGCATTTGCACGGAGTTAGTGCTTATGTGGAATGTGGGATTGTAAACTCTTTCCTTAGCATCCTTGGGCATTTTGACTTAATTAAGCGGACATGGTTAACAAAGGGGCTATTACTGCTTTCTGGTCTGGCTCATCTTTCTGGGTAATAAATCAAATAAAGGTTAGCTGGGCTGGACTGGACACTAACCAGAAGTATGCATGATTTTCCTTTTGTAGTGTGAACTTGGACATGAGAATTTATCTTATGGGGGAAAAAATATTCGTTTATTTAAGCTTGGTTTTTACCCTTTGAGAAGTTAAGGCCAGAGACCCGTCAGGGTTGGTGTCACGTCCTTGGGGTGCCAGAGCGAGGGGTTCCTGCCAATCCGCATTAATCCAAAAAATGCTAAGTTTTTTTTTCATAAGTAAAATAATGCTAAGTTATTTCCCTGTCACAGGTTATTGCTATCAAGGACATCATAAGGCCTCCAAAGAGAGAGGCTTTTAATGACGTTTACATCGTTTATGAACTGCTGGACACTGATCTTCATCAGATAATTCGTTCGGATCAACCATTGACAAATGATCATTGTCAGGTGAGGCAGTGAATAAATTTTGTTGACTTTCTAACCCAATGAGTTTTAATCCTCATTTTTCATCTGTTTGTCTCCGACTAGTCTTGAGACTAGATGAATGGCATACATGGTTTTCCTTTCCTTTTAAGTGATAAATCTGGTTCCTTTCGGTTTTGTGTGCATGTCTGATTGCTTTACTGTAGGACAAAGTTGGATGAAAACGATCAAGCAGAGTGGAATATGGAGTATTCTTAGTTGTAGGTTGGAGTATATTTGCTACATTGACAACAAGAAAAAGTTTGTTTATCCTACTGAAAAGCTTGAATGGCACTGTATGTAAACTAGCATCAATGAGCCAATGCACTATCTGTAGGGTAAACAAACTTTTTTCTTTTTGTCAATGTAGCAAATATACTTTTTAGGAAGGTATTCTGTGTTTATGGATAACTTTGGGAGAATGTTCTTACTTCTCACTTCTTTGAGAATACAATAAGGTCCAAAAGATTGCTTCAATTTTTGATTTTTTTTTTTCAGTTTCAGTGCTGCCGTGAATTTAGAGACACGTGATGAGGTTGCCTAAATAAGTGTCTAGTTTTAATTATATTTCTTTTACCAGGACACATTGTGGACACTCTTGGGCACTTGGCACACGTGGAGGACACAATAGGAGGATATGTTCAAAACTTGGTCCATAGTTCAAAATTTCAATTGATGAACTGAATACTTACGCGGTAACCATTGTTTCATAGCTTCATAATGGTAATCCTTTTAGTGGGTTATGTCTTCCCTGTATAAAAATGATGTTTTGACCACTTATGCGCTTAAATAAATTCATATGATACCTCTAGAATGCAAAATTATACATTTTATTCAGCGTATCCACAATGTGTCCGTGTCCTAATTTCTAAAGGAAAGACTATCCCCATGTCCTTATCCTTATCTGTGCACCTTAGGTAGCGATTATCATATGCAAACATGATCCATGATGTATTTGTTGTTGGTTTCCAAACCGTTTTGTTATTGCAGATTTCTGATCAAATTAACAATTCTCTTTAGCTGAGCTATTATGGAAAAGGTTTCAACATTAATATCATATATTTACAGTTGAATGCAGAGTGGTTCAGATTATGCAGATGCTACATTTTGTTGCTAATAGAAAATTTTCGAATGATGAGCCAATCATTCCACCAATTGAGTCATGCATAGAAGACTGGACTTTTGTTTCCTCTATCTACTCGACGATAGATGGAGCATAGTTCATCATGACAATTCTCCGTTTCTTTCGCACCCAATGACGATTGCTGTTGTTTCCTGACAACTGACAATTGCAAATTTGCAACCTTCTAGTTGTTGAAAGGTTGAACGGAAATTCTATTTATTTTAAATTTGTTGAACTAAAAGGGTGGTATCTTGTTCAATAATCTTGTTTTAAACAGAAGTTGTAAGTTGTGATACATGTTCGAACTTGAGTTTTTCTAGTACCTATATGGAGTTGAAATTGTACACAAGGCTGATGTGTTTGGAATTTTCTCCAGTATTTTCTCTACCAGCTACTTCGTGGTCTGAAATATGTGCACTCGGCAAATGTTTTGCACCGTGATCTTAAGCCCAGCAATTTGTTTCTTAATGCAAATTGTGACCTTAAGATCGGAGACTTCGGATTGGCAAGAACAACATCGGAGACTGATTTCATGACTGAATATGTTGTCACTCGTTGGTATAGAGCACCTGAGTTGCTTCTTAACTGTTCAGAGTACACTGCGGCAATTGATATCTGGTCTGTTGGTTGCATACTTGGTGAAATTGCGACGAGAGAACCTTTGTTCCCCGGAAAAGATTATGTTCAGCAGCTGAGGCTTATAACAGAGGTATGGGGCTTCCACACTTGGCTTATATTTATATGCGAGGCAAGTACATATAGCCATGCATATACCCACATATGGTTGTTACATTTTTTTTTTTAACTTGCCACATTTCCATTTTCTCCCAGTGTAAGAAATTTCTTATTGTGTATGGAGTATGGACATTATGTTCCTTTTTGGCACAATCAAAAACAGTTTTGGCATTATCACCACCACAAAAAAAAAGTTGTTTTAGCCTTTCAGGATAACGAGGAAATTCGTTTTTATTGTATTTTTAATTATTTTCCGTTAATTGTATTTGTAAGAACACCGACTTACATGTTGTACTTGCATTAGCTTGGCTGGTTATCGCGAGTAGAATGATGTAAGTTTTTTGAGTTCCATAAGCCGTTGTTTCGAGCAAGATCAAGTGCAGAAGCACAATATCGAGCCATGGCTCACACAACTTGTGAGATTATATGGTTGCGAGCTTTACTTGAGGAGTTAGGTTTTCGTGTGCAACTACCTATCTCTATATATTGTGATAATCAGGCGGCGATACATATAGCTTCAAATCTGGTATTTCATAAGAGAACCAAACATATCGAGGTAGACTGTCACACTGTTCGAGAAAAGATGGATGGTGGTATGTTGGCTACTCCCATCGTGTCCACCGGAGTGCAGTTGGCTGATATCTTCACCGAATCATTATTTAAACCACGTCTAGAATTGTTATGTAACAAGATAGGATTTTGTGACATTTATTCTCCAGCTTGAGCGGAGTGTTGGAATATTGTTAGTCCCACATTGGTTAATTTAGTCTTGTAACAAGTCAAATCATAATATAAATAATAGTCATTGTGTGTTGGGGTTAATTAGTACCCTAAACACTTCTCCCTCCTCTCTAAAAGACAGTTTCTATGTTGAAAGGTTGGAGATGGAGGGTATCATCTTAACCCTGCACCACGTGCTGAAATACAAAAATGCTGATTTAGAAACAGGGTAATGGTACTACTGCCACCTCGACTGTCATTCAGTTTAAAGTGGAGAATAAAGAGTTTTATCTGAGGCTGAAATTGTCGATGCATTTTCATGTAGTGCGCTGTTTTCTGAAGGGCTTAATGCTTGTGTCCTTGCTTCTAATAGCTATTAGGTACGCCTGATGAAACCAGCCTCGGATTTCTTCGAAGTGATAATGCCCGAAGATATGTTAAGCAGCTTCCCCGCTACCCAAAACAACAATTCTCAGCTAGATTCCCCAATATGTCTCCTTTGGCTGTTGATTTGCTAGAGAAAATGCTCGTGTTTGATCCTGACAAGCGCATTACAGGTACCAAAAAGTTTGCAATTTTTTTTTGGCACATCATCATAATATAGTAGATGTTACATTTTACCTCTACTATGCCTTACTTTCCTGATATGCTTGCAGTTGATGAGGCTCTATGCCACCCTTTCTTGTCAACGCTTCACGATATGAACGATGAACCAATTTGCCAGAATCCCTTTAGTTTTGATTTTGAGCATCCTTCGTTCAGCGAAGAGAACATTAAGGAGCTCATTTGGAGGGAATCAGTGTTGTTCAATCCTGATCCAATCCATTCTGAATCTTAATGCTTAGTAGAAAGAGTTGTTTCCTGTATGGGGGAACTTCAACTTGACTCGTGTGCTAGGAAATGAAAGTGTATCATTCAGAGGGATTCTCGGTCTTGAATTCACCAGCACAGAACTCAAATTGCCACTTGTAGTCGTGTTTCCATGGGTTCGACAAGGTGAAAAACTTCAGATTAGAAGAGCAAGTCTAAAGCTGCTGCAGTCTGCAGATCATGGCCTGGTTGAGGTGTTGCGAGCTTGAAGTAGATTGTGTTGTGTTTTACTGTTTAGAAAGAATTCTTAACTTGGTACTATAAAGTTGTGTAAATTTAGGGAGCCTTTATTGTGTTAGTTGGATAATTCATTAGGAGTAGTTCTTTGTTAATTTTTTTTTTTGGGGAAGTTTTGTTCAAGTTCAAAACAGAAAAAGGGGGAGACTGGGAATATGAAAAATGAAAATCTTTGTTTGTTGTTATGGCAGAATTTAGTAAATTGTGTATTTGCTTTGGTAAGAGCATCCCCAACAGACTCAGTAAATTTTTCTCTAAAAATAGTAGTGAACAGTACATATTTTTCATTTTACCAACTCACATCTCTTTCAAAACTCCAACAACTCCTCTCTATTTTCCTCCCTATTTTAATTAAATAATGAATAAATGGGTTTGGTGGAGCATTGTTTAATGGGAGAGAGAGAGAATGAATTAAAAAATAGGAAGGAATTGACAGCATAGAGAGATAAAGAGAGGGAGGCTGAGAAGAAATTATTAAAAAACAAAAAAGGAGTGAATAGTTGCTGACCAAATGGGATGAAATTTGAGGCGGCACTGCTCACTTTGGGGAGGTAGTGGTATTTTGGCAACCTGTTTATGGAGGCTGTTGTAGCCTAGATTTGGTACTTGCATGGATAAAATAGAGATATGAGGAGATTTGTTGAGGTTGTTGGGGTTGCCCGGTTTTGCAATACAACAATTACTAACGCCATTCCAAAAATTATTAAAGCCGCAAAAACATTTCTATAGACACACTAAGCATTACTAACGCCACCCCAGAATTACTAATGCCATCCAAAAGTTTATTAATGCCACCCCTTAATTGGGTTAACAGGCGGGTTGAATTTGACTTTTTATAAATGGGTCGGGTTGGATATGGGTAATAATTCTACTACTACAAAACTAAATGGGTTGCAAATGGGTGAATGACACGCTCAAGGCCCAACCTATATACAACCCACTCAAATTAAACCATACCCATCGATTTGACCAACTAGTCTCGTATTCTTTAAATGGGTCAGCGTTTCGTGTGGCCAGGATTCGAAAGATTCAACATGAAACAAACGAACAATGCTAAACATACATCACTTTCCACACATCACCTACACACTCCTCTCATATAGGGGTGGATCCCATACATGGGTCCCCCTCTCACATAGGGGTGGGTCCCACACATGGGCCCCACATGTGGGACCTGTGGGACTCACCCCTATGTGAGAGGGGTGTGTGGGTGATGTGTGGAAAGTGATGTGTGAGTATCTTTTTTGGAAACAAAATGGTATTCCCTTCGTCCCTTTTATAGTGTGTACATTTTCATTTTGGGTTGTTCCTTAATAAGTGTGTTTTGAAAAGTTAGTGGGTACATTTCCTATTTTGTCCTAAAAAATAGATTAATTTTTAAAAAGTTAGTGGGTATTATTATATTGATAATGATAAGTAATAGAAAGTAGATGTAAAAGTTGATGTGAAAGAAAAATAGTTGGAATTCCCAAGTAACACACTTAAAAAGGGATGGAGAGAGTATTTACCAGTATTGGGTTGGTGGCCCAGTGGTGGAGGCATTCACCTTACGCAGCTTTGTCCCAGGTTCGACTCCTGAAAGAGTTAAAGAACCGTTCATGGGCTTTGCTGAGGGGGGTGTGATGCACTCCACTGGTGCCCTGGTGGTGGGTCCCTTCCTATGAGTTGGGTTAAATCTGGCCGTCAACCGGTGACCTCGGGGCCAGGGCCTCAGGGTGCAGTGAAGTCCCCGTAAGAGCACCCCTTTTTCCAGTTCAAAAAAAAAAAAAAAGGCAGTCAATCAATATACACACTGATCCAAAACTTGATTCAAACATATTGAATACTTTGAATCATAGAACTACATGAAATATACGATCAGCCAACTTGATTAAATATAGGATTTCGCATTCAGGAGGTTATCTCACACTACACGGTGATTGAGGGATCTCCATGTAATAGGAACCGGCTCTCTCCATTAACAATCCTCTCCAGTTTTCGAATTTTGATTCAAACCATTCACGTTTTAGGTCTTATCCAAAACTTTAATCATATAAGAAATCATGTTGATACTAATCAATACCTGATCGCTACACATTTATATTGAAGAAAATATACCGTGCGCATGATATTTGGTGTGGTTGGTTCTCGATGAGATATACAACGTAAACGGTTCCGATCATTGTTGTGGGCCCAGGATGAGCGTACAAAATTCAAAACTAGAGAGCATTGATGATGGAGAGGAGCCGGTTCCAAAGAATAAGGTCCCATTTATTAATTTGGTTTGAAATTTTGAAAGATTTTCTACTTCATTTCAGGGATTTTCAAAATGTGTTTCCTAACACATAGCTTTTCAAATAAGATTTGGGAATGCTGTAGTGCCGAATAGGGTTAATTTGAGATCTCTAAACTATGTCATTCATCAATGTCCCAAAACCAAAAACCCAAGCATCATATAATCCACAAATTTTAAGGTGTGTTTACAGTGTTATCGTCGATTCCAAAAGAAAAAATAAAAAAACTAACTTATCCAATTCATTTGCTTGGACATACTGGTCGTATTTTTTTTTTTCTTCAAGAAATGCCATTTGCGGTATTTGATCTATAACAAGCCATTTTTGGGCTGACTCATTTTTAGATGATCTTCTTTTCCTTGAAGGAAATTTTAATTAGCCATCCCGTAACAAAATTATCATTATGATTCCATCCTGTTGGATTTGAATCTTTATGATTCCATCATGTAATATGTCGTTCGGACCATTTTGCCCTTATTTGGTATTTTAGTAGTATATATTCAATACTACTAATAATTAGAGCATCCGGCTGCACCATCCTGTTTCCCATCCTATTTCCCATTCCATCCTGTTACCATAATTAGAGCGAAAAATCCAGTAATGTAATCTCATTAAGGGTTTCATTTCCATTCTTGTTTCATGTTTGATTCTTTTTTAATTCTAGCTATTACATTTCCTTAATTTAAGGTTCTAGTTAGTTATTTTGAATTCTCTCTCGTAGTTAGTTTTTTGGAACTAAAATTTGTAAACTATTTCAACATCAAGCCCATTTCGATGGTTGTTTTCATGCGAACGATTAGGATTAATAAATAAATAAGTCAATCAATACACCATGTTTTTCGGTGTACAACGTACTGGGTTTGGGTTGATACCATATTAATTCCACCTAGTTTGCATGATAAATACCAAGGCTAATGCACGTAGGTCATTTTAACATGCGAACATAATGAACATGAAATATATACAAACCATGTACTAATGATAAACAAGTCTACTATGTTCCATGTACCAACTCATTAACTAATACATCCGTAACATGTTTAGAACCCACTAGAGCAATTCATCAAAAACACACTAACCAACTAAACATATTTGTCACTTGCCAAAAAATTCAATTAAACTAGGGAAATTTATCGAAATGGCCCCTCTAGTTTCACTCCTGTCTCGATTTCGTCCCTTTATTTTCAATTTCGCTCTAACAAACCCTGTAGTTTCAATTTTGGTCGAATTGGGTCCAATCGTTAACGAACGTTTGTAATGATAACGGAAATCCCAATTTTGGGGTTTTTTGAGGGGCAAAATAGACTTTTTGCCCATTCTTCTTCTTCCCCAATTTGTAACCATAACCCTAATCCTTTCCTTTGCAAAAAATAAAATGCACAAACCATTTGATTTATACCCACAAACTAGAGAGAGAGAGAGGAGTTTTTTGTTTTATCAGGTCCTTTTGATTTATGGGTCTTTGTCTATATCTAAAGGCCATGGATCTTTTATGTTCGTAAAAGAAAGAAAGAAGCCATTTGCTAAAATCCTACCAGTTGCTTAAAGACACAATCAATTAAAGCGAGTGTTAAAGCAAACAAAAAGAAAAGGTACTCCTTGAGCGATAGATAAGGAATTTGTTTTCTTTGCTTGTGTTCATGTGTTTGTATTGGGTTTGTCAAAATTGAGCTCTCACCTTCACATTTGATCACTTGTTTGATTAATCTCCATAGCTCTAATGGCGGATTACAGCTCACCGACGGAATATTACCCAAAACCCACATCATCAATTTTTCTCTCTCCAAAATTATTCGCTGGTTTTCGTTCGAAGGGGTTTAGTAGTAGTTTTGATACTATTGAATCTGTACTGAGCCCAACTTCGACACTCGATTCCAAACTCTTTCCTTGGTTAACAACCCATTTTGATCAGATTCCCACACCACAAACCAGAAATCCCCAAAATTTGAAGCTAAAACCCACTTTGAAGTTGGATTCAAGAGGGGTTCGTTTTTCATAAGTTGATTGAATATCCATTAACTCATAAAAAATTCAAATTTATCCAGATATAAAAGGATAGAAGTCTGTATAATAACGAATTTTTCTTGGCATTAGTATGTTCGTATATAAATGGTTTTGTGTATTGTTTTTACAAAGGAAAGGATTAAGGTTATAGTTACAAATTGGGGAAGAAGAAGGATGGGCAAAAAGTCTATTTTGCCCTTCAAAAAACCCCCAAATTGGGATTTCCGTTATCATTACAAACGTCCGTTAACGATTGGACCCAATTCGACCAAAATTGAAACTACAGGGTTTGTTAGAGTGAAATTGAAAATAGAGGGACGAAATTGAGACAGGGATGAAACTAGAGGGACCATTTCGATAAATTTCTCATTAAACTATCTGATATGTCAACCAAGGTCTAAGTTCATCTGAACACGTAGCACTCATTTCTTCTTACGGCTGTGAGATGGTTTTCTGATTTCTGCACCACCTCCAATCCCTTGTTCTGTATTCGGCTCCAAGTTTTCGGAATCCTCCATATGTTGCTGAGAGGTCCACGAGTGCAGCTCATCATTCAGAAATGCTTGAATAATTTCTGCACGCATTGCACAACAATCATCCTTTAGAAACTTAGGCCCAACTTTTTGACATCGGAAGTGTTGATGGATAATATGGCATACGATTACCTCACAATCTAGGCTGTAAAAATTCCGGAAAAAAAGAAAAGAAAATTAGTCTCGGCTATCTATTCCTTCCAAAATTCCCTGCAAAAGGTAATCATTCAGCAGTCCAAAAAAATTGGTAAAAGCAACCAGCACACCATATTCTTAGTCCCCTAGTTCACAAGACCTGGTAAATCATTAATCCATGTCCAAACAACTACGTCCCAAATCATGGTAAATAAATAATATATCCATTATGAAAATAAGGATTTCATGTCTTATCAATAAACTAGGATTCAAATTGGCAAACCAATTCCATGTCGAACTAACTATACCCAAAATTCAAAAGGAAAATCACACACCTATAAACATGATTTATCAGTATACCACCAATACAACATATTTCCAAACATTCAAACCGAAAGTGGATGTGGCCTACAAAGTTAATCACCACTATCTACACGTTAAACCAGTTTGTTAGGATACCACATTTACCGCTAAACCGTACATTAAACATTCGAAATCAATAAATCATAATTCCAAACTAATAAACCATGGTAAATCAATAATCCATGTCAACAATAGTATTGGAGAGTAATAAACCATTATTATGTATTAAAAATCCCCAACTTTACCTTCTGAAATCCATGGGTATAAACCACATATCTCATTGACGGCTGGCTAAACTTACAAATGGTGGTTAATTGGTTTATTATGTTCGATTGATATATAGTAGGAACAAATTATGGTCAACTGTTTCACCATTTTTAACCTGTTAATACACAACTAATTAAAAATCAATAGATCATGATCTCAGATCCTTCAAAAATATGCCTTTTTTTTTTGTGACAAATATTAGGTTTTGACAAAAAAATGGTAAATCAATAATCATTATTGCTCTCATTTCGTAAAATGATTTACTTCAAACAGTACGAATGTATCACTAATCAACCATAAAAAGGAAAGGAAAAAAAATTCATAAACATGCGAATTTTACCGTGGAATTCAAAGTAATCATAGTAAGTTTATCCAAAAAACATAAAACATGGAAGATTTTGGTTTGAGGAAAACAACTTACGAGCCATGGCCAGATCACCAATGACGTCCACTGGTTAGGGTTTTACAAGATTGAGGTCTAGATTGGAAGCACAATGTTTGGTTCGGTGATGAATTCGTCCTGGACTTCATATGTTCTGCTATCAGTATTTCTTATCCACCGCCGGTCGCCACCGCGTTAGGATTTTCGTCCGTCCACGTAATTGTTCTGCTTAATGGGATGGTGGGGTTTCTGAAAATTTTGAGAAATGGGATGGTGGAATGGGATTATGGTAATCCCCCCATCCC
>JAXBDA010009401.1:0-12624 GCA_036023075.1 Gaultheria prostrata
AGTTACAGATCAGTCCTTGAATTGTGGGTTGAGCTATGTTTGGACCAAGATTTGAATGGCTTGGGCTAATTTTTTTTTATGGGATTGGCTAAATTATATTGGGCTAAAATTTTACACATAATAATTTATTTTTTTTGATTTTTTTTTGGGTTCCACATGGGCTGGAGCCCACCTTAGCCCAAAGGTGGCTCCGCCCTTGTCAAATTCAATCGAGAAATGAGAGAATGAGAGGGATCCCTTACTATAGCAAAGTAAGCATTATATTTTTTTATTTATTTATCATGAAGACATATATTTGAATGTTTGTGTCTCTAGCATGGCATTGAATTTACCGCGAGAGGTACCGATGTTGTTCTCCCACTTCACTAAGAAGACCTCACAAACAATACGAAGTGGTGCTACGCCGGATTTGGGGGGTGCTGTGTGTTTTATGTTGTGCGCGGTGCTGTGCATCAAAACGACGTGCACAACTGGGTCACTAGTTACTGCAGCAAAGGGCTCTGTTTGGGCCGACTGAAAACCCATTTTCCATATAATCCATCCAACTTCGATCTCTTTCCCCTTCCCCAATACGTTGAACTCTTGTACCTGAGTACTCTGCTTCATTTCTCTTTCGGGACCCTTTTTTTCTCTGCGTATTTTGATCCCGTCATTTCAGATCGGGTTTATAGAGTCATTTTTAGCCTCTGTTTTCGTCTGGGTTTTTTTTTTATTTTTTGATCGACTATTTTCATCTGGGTTGTAATCCATTTGGGAAAAAAAGGCTATTCAAAATGGTGGATCTGAGTGATAAAATCACCATTCCATTCTGGGTAATCTTCAATATGTTTATGTCTATGTTTGTGTCTCAGAGTTTGATTTGATTTTTCTGCTACATGCATCACAGTTGGATGACATGAATAGCAGCACGCAGATAACTAAACACGGGAAATCCCGAAATTTGTATCGAACAGGAGCAATACAATATCAAATGTCTTTCGCAAACAAGAAACTCTGACAAAGTTGCAGTTGATTTTGCCCAACCAAGCTGCATATCTGTTGGGGCTATTGTGACCAAAAAATGGAATATAGGACAAGGAAGAAAAATGGGTTTTCAGCCGCCCAAACAGAGCCCTTTGCTGCAGTAACTAGTGACCCAGTTGTGCATCAAAACAACGTCGTTTTGATGCACAGCACCCCCCAAATCCCTGCTACGCCACGTCCAGCTTTTATTAATGGCAATGAAGCACGTTTGTTTAGTACTGTATATAGTTTGTGCAGGCCCCGGTTCTGAGTTTCTCGAGGCTCCAATCAAATTATCAATTTGAGGTCTTTCATTTTATCAAAAAAAGATGCTTCACATTTAAATGTGCCATAATTTCATGAGATGCAAATTGCCAGAAAAATCATTTTAGGGTAGAGAAAGAGAGTTGGTTTTTTGTTAAATGGATTTTCAAAATTTGATTGTTTTTGCTTTTATCATTGAAAACACAAAAAATTGGGCTTCCAAATTACAATCGGGCATATATATATATATGGCTCTAAGTAAATTGGATTGTAATTTGGGGGCCTAAGTAAGAGGGTGTTTGGGAGCCTACTTTTTCAGCTTTTCATTTTCTATTTTTTGGCTTTTTAGATTATGGTCAGAATGTGTTTTGAATTTGGGAGGAGTGTTCGAAAGAAAATGTGCAGGATGCATTTTATAGTAGGAGTAGTGTTTGGGAAAATTATGATGAGATCGAGAGAGAAATTGAGGGGAAAATGAAAATGGAGAATGAGAAATGAAAAAGTAGCATCTCTTTTTGAGTTCTGGCATGGATTGTTGAAAATGGAGAAGCTGTTTCGAGAAAATGAGTTCTGGGGAACGACACCCAAACACCCATAACGTGAAAAGGAGAATGGGAAAAGGCAATAATCTGGCGGCCAAACACCCTCCAAGTGGGGTTGTAGTTTTTAAGCATTTTTTCCATAATTTAATACAACTGCTAGTACTTGGAGGCCTAAAAAAATTGGGTCTTTGGGAGAAACCTCGGACCGCTGTCTACCGGGCCTTGCCCCAACACCCGTACTGAGTTTGTGTCATCCAAAGAATTGCAGTTTTTTTCCAGTTCTATTTTAACATTGACCAGATTGTAATAACAAATTCAAAAGAAAAAGGCCGCAAAGTTTCATGGTAAAAGTCTTTATAGTTGACCTGATCATGTTTAGTCCAATAGACAAAATAAAGACAGAAATTATATTCTAGAAAATAGAAAAACAGAGACTGTGATGCTGATTCGTTTAATATCACCGACAGTGAAGAAATGAGAGTATTACGATTTATATGATTTTATGTTGACTTTAGAGCAGAAAGCTAAGTCTAATCGGCTACCATGTTCCCATGCATGTTACCCTTTTTATTATTTCAAAATGGACAACTCATCACATGGGGGTATATATGTAAAAAAATTGGGAATGATTGTACAGAGAGAGATGAGAATAAGCATATTGCTACTGAACTCTCCGAGGGTAGCTTAAATGGTAATAGGGATGAGCTGTAAATCCAGATATTCAGAGTTCAAAAACTTGACGACCTCTGAGGATCAGACCCCAAAAACTTCTCTTGTGGATTTCCTAATCCTGGCGTGGCGGCCTGTCTTTGACCGGACCGGATAGAGTATTTAGACGAAGCATGCGCTAGCTAACCTGGACACCCTGACCGCCAAAAAAGCATAATACTATTGAAAAGTTGAAGGATATATATCTTCTAATGGATTTTTTTATTTAGATTTTATCCTTTTGGTGGAAATGAGTAGAATCAAAAAGAGTTTGGTAGCATTGTATTCTGACCAAATGGAATGGGAAGTCACCAGTTAATATTACACTTTGGGTAAGTCGACCTTCCTCAGGTTCATCCCAGTCTCATAAGTCAAAAAAATAAGCTTTGATTTTCACCTAACCGGGTTAGCTCGATCGAATCTACAGTCAAATGGAATGTTAATATGTTATCCTATTAAGTTTAGTAGTTGCATGGAAAAAATTATCAGTACATGGAACACGTTGTGTTTATTGTACAATTTTTACAGACTTTTTTTTGTCAGTTGTTGGGTTTGTGATACTTCATTCAATCTTGGATTATCACTTTGCGGACGATGTCGAAGTTCAAAAGAGATATTACGGTGAATGATGATGTGAAACTCAAAGATATATGATACGTTGTACAATGTACTTGTTATACATTCTTAATTCGATACATAGTGAAAATGGGTGTAAGTCGTTGACGTATCCAATAGCCAAATGGAAAATCACGTAAAATCTCTACGTGGTTTTTTTCTATTTGCCTTTGCTTGATTTGATGCAATGTGGATCTAGGGAGGAATCTATGTTGCATTTAGGGGCTCAGGTGAATACTCTCACTAACTTTGATCAAGATGTCTGATCGATTAAGTTCGCATATTTGACCTGGAGAAACCAATGGTTCTATCCAGTGAACCCTCTGATTTCTGGTGAAATCTCTTACACATTGCCATTATTGCTCTGTGTATATAATATCATTCAAAACTCTTAAATAGTCATTATTGCTCTGTTTATATAATTTGAAAAGGTAATATGTATATGCTTGATTTGTTTTTGGTGAATATGAACACTGGGATGTAAAATTAAACGGGATGTGGTGTTATTATATCCGGCCACTGGGGATATACAATCAGAGGGATATTATGTCCGCTGTCTATATCCAAGTGGCAAACATCAGATAAAAATTGTTCGGGGAAATGATAATGCCAACACTTTTTGTTAATGCAAAAACTTTCGGTGCATAAGAGTATTGTACCTTGCACATGCTACATGTATTTATTGCATAGAAGTTTTGGCACTAACAGTTCTCATAGTTCGGATAAAGCATAGACTTCTCTCTTTTCAAAAAATAAATTCATGTATAATCCCTTTCCATCTCGACATCTTAAGACTAAAATTTTGGGATATACCTAAAGCATTCTACGATTTCGTGAATGAAAGAGTTGAAAACTGCTAAGTTATACAGTGAAGACAATATGTAAAAGTCATGTCAACTTAACGGGAAGTGCATCTACGATACACATTGTCGTTTCCAGGGATAGAATTAAAGGTTGGCTAGGGGGTCAGGGTCACCCCCAATTTGAAAAAATCTAAAATTATCAAGTGCTATATTATTTTTTTACATATTCTCATAATTACCATGTTCGGCCCCTCATATATTGTCATATAAAATAAATTTGTCAAAGAAATTGGAAATTACAACCATATGTTTTACACTCACACTAAACTTTGAAATTTTAAAATCTTCTTGTTGTTATTTTGGTCACTCCCACTCCGGTACGGACCCAATATTATATATGTTCGTCTAATTTTTATTGCTACCATTATGTAGATCTATTTTTCGGTACAATGGAAGTTCAAAAAACAACACTAGAAAACAAACAAACAACAACAGAGACTAGTAAACGCTAATCTCTAAACTGCCCTACACCCATGGCGTCTTCCAACACAAGAGTGCGAATAGATTGAGGGGAGTCCTCTAAAACCACCAACTGGTCCACTTGCTCAGCTCCAAGCCTCCAAAGTGTGTGAGATGATCAGTATATTGATAACCTTCTCTGAAAACATGGTTTAGCGAAGAGTATGTGCAGTTTAATAGATGTTTAGCTTCCATGATTAATTAGGGTGCCACTAACTTGGTTTTTTTTGTTTTTTGGTTTTTTGGCTTTTTTATGTGAGAGCTCGAAAAAAAACGTTGTTTTTTTGTGATTTTTTATGTGATGTATCGTGAGGGGATGACCTGTTTCGAAAAACATAATAAGCTAGCTTTCGGCTTTTTGAGTTAGTGGAACGGGACCTAAAGCAGACTGTGGGTGCTCTTCGTTGGGGCCTTCAGTGATTAATTGAACAGCATTCAAGGGGTGTACTGAGATTGATCGAGACTTTTGGGCTTTCCAATGTGGGCCTTCTGAAAATAACCGATTAGTGGCCTTTTAATTCTGGAGCCATTTGCCAACCACGTGGCCTATGTTAAAAAGAAGTGTGCATTTGAATAACCTATGCCAAACGATGAGGAAATGATGGATGGAAAATTTTTTCTTTTTCCTTTTTTAATGCTCAAGGATATCCGAGCCATCTTACGCACCTCGATTAACCTCTCTTTGGTCTGATTAAAGACTGATCATTCACACTGAGATTAGGAGATTTCAAAATACTCAAAACCCGATCAATTGTGTGGAGAGCTAACGTACCAATCAACCGGATTAACCCTTAAAAAAATTATTCCTTCGGTTTGGAACGCAGAAACAAAACCCTAAAACAAAATTTCCTCTTACCTCAAAAAGATACTCCATCCGTCCCAATTTAAATGTTCCCTACGGGCCTACAGGAGACCGTGCCTTAAAAAATAAAATACTTTCGAAATTATTTTTAAAATTTTTTTTGTACCTTTCAAAATATTTCAATTTGTACTTTTGGATGGTGTAAAAAAATTTGAAAAATAATATTAAGAAATATATTTTCTTTTAAAATCAAAATGGCACGACTTTACGTAGGAAACTTTTAAAATGGGACAGAATGCGTAAATATATAATTTCCTCATTACCATTTTTTGGGCTACCCCATTTGACAGTAATTGTTGTGGGCCTTTTAGTCAATTGGAGTAAACTTAGCCATTACTTTTCATGCCAGAGTTGAAATCAGGCCCAAATTGAACATCTTGATGAAAAGTGTACGGCCTTGTAGGCCTGTACAAAATGCAGAGAATCAATTACCTTCCAAGTTGGCAATCTCTGAACCAGATTGTGCTTAGCCCAAAAAGGAAAGATAATGTACAAGTCATACCCATTTGTGACTATTCAATTCGAGTAAACAATACTACTACATTTTGGATAACTCAGTTGTCGGACCAGTTTACGTGTAATTCGATTAATCCTAAGAATTGAGTACCAAATCCCATCGCCTACTTACGGAGAACCAAATTAAAGCTGGAGCAAGCTCCGTATAAACTGGTCCCAAAAAAGCTAATAGCACATAGCAAGTTTCGAACACGAGACTTAATTTAAAGGAAGCAAATCCTTATTCCTTGAGTCGGCATTGGCCAATCCGGGTACCGTTTGAGTAAATCAACGTAGCCTTTTATGGGAGAGTTGAAATCATGACCAAATTGAACTTCTGGATGAGTAAAGAGTACGAGGGCCTTGGAGGCCTGTACAAAATGCTGAGAATCAATTACACCTTCCAAACTTGACAAGGCCTGAACCAGATTGCGGTCAGGTGTTGTTTCACATGATTTATTTGTGTAATTTTTTTTCATTTTTTTGTACTTTTAGGATTTTATATTTGTTCGAGTTTCAGTCATAAATTAATACTTTTTGAATTCCTTTTATCGAGACGAACCACGAAAGTTAAAAAGTTTGACGCAAAATTAATAAATGTGAAAAAAATTAAATAAAAACAAAAAGAAAAAAAAATGTAAAAAGTTAAGGGAAACAAGGCTCAAAAATATTTGGACACATGAACAATTCAAACCCAGTACAGTGAGAGAGAGAGAGAGAGAGGAATATGTTTTTTGGTCTTTTTATACCCCTGTTAATGAGAAAAAAGGCAAATTATTTCTACAGTATTCACTTTGTACTTTTGTAGAATATATATGAGCTTTATAAGACTTTGAAGTGGGTCGTAGTAATTTCTGATGTACCAAAAAAAAGAAGCGAGTTGTAAATCTCTTTAAAACAAAAGGTGACTCGTAAACATTTGACTTTTGTGCACAGATTATTGGGAAACACCAGATATTTGAGTTTGTCATTTGATAAAATGAGATTGATGTGATGATAAAATGAGATTGAGGTGATAAAAATATGTTCATTTTATCAAATGAGGTGGGGAGGTGATTTTATCTCCAATGTATCTGATAGAAGGAAATATTTTATGTTCAGATCCATTGGAGATAAAATCACCTCCCCATCTCATTTGATAAAATGAACCACTTTTTATCACCTCAACCTCATTTTATCAAATGACAAACTCACCCTAAGTGTTGTTTTATAGGTACGGTCAGGTGCCCATCCGATTATTAGCTAAGAGAAGATAATGGAACCATTCTTAACCAAACCCAACCCAACCCAACCCAACTCAAGTTAGTATTTCCTTCTATTCTCACTCCTAAAAAAAAAAGAATTTAAAATGAGAGATACCCGCAAGTGGTGGCTAGCTCATGCGATAGAACTCTTAGATATCACATACTGTATTCCGGGATCAAGTCTCATTTTCCTCTTCCCATTATAGATTAGGGATGACCAATGACAAGAGAGAGAGACCCATTTCCATAAACAAGTCCTCAATTAAATCGATCACAGCCCCATGATTTAAATATTAAAACCAATCAAAACATCAAATTGACAACAGAACCCCAACATTGTCACAGAAAACCCAACAAATTCACGTACACATATACCCAAAATGAGAGAGATTCCATATCAATAAAAACAAGTCCTTAATTTAATCGACCAAAACCCCATGATTTGAAAGAATGGGTATTGGTTTTTGAGAGGATTGAGGGGTGTGTCGGTAACTTGACTTTTTTGATTTTTTTATGTGAGAACTCGAAAAATATATTGGTTTTTTGTGATTTTTTATGTGATGTATTGTGATGGGATGATCTGTCTCGAAAAGCGTAAAAAACTGGCTTTTGACTTTTGGAGTTAGTGAAACGGGACCTGAGTGAAGAAGAGAATGATTCAATTTTCGGACACATGTTGTTTTGTAGCAGCCCGTGAGAGATGAATATAAGAGCATCTCCAACCCACTCATCAAATATCAAATTTTAAGTTTTTTGATGAGTAATGTTGAAAAATATTGCTTCAATCCACACATCAAGAGTGAGCACCAAAATTGGTGACCCTTCCTCCCTCATCAAATAAAGTGAGTCATCAAATTATTTACTATAATTAAAAAAAAACTTTTAGTTTATGGGCATGAGTGGCGGAGTATTTTCACAAATACAAGATATTATCAAGTGATCGAGATGAGAAATCACTAATGCATCGTTGGTCGAAGATTCAACATGCAACCAACAAATTTTGTGGTTGTATTCAAATTGAAAATAGACACCAAAGTGGTGTGACAAAGCAAGATAAGGCAAATTTACAAGCATGTAAAATGAATTACTTCTTTTTTCAAGGAATTTTTTCAATTCTAATTTTTACTTTTGCAAATGGCGAATGCGAGACAATTATACCAACGAACGGATCCGCAAGGGGAAAAAATTGCATTTGAGCATTGTTGGGTTATGTTGAGGCACCAATAGAAGTGGTATAGGAAGTAACAATAAATCTTTTTATGATGTTTTGATAATTTACAATAATCACTTGAAATTTAAATGGATAAGTATTTATGAATGGGTTGGAATCATAATTTTAAAAACAACAAAAATAAGGCATCAAATTGCCACATAGGTCATCAAAAGCAAAATTTGATGAAAAAAATAGATGAGTGAGTAGCATCTCCATGCTCCCTAAAGTTATTTTATTATTTTTTAGAAGATAAGCAATTTGACATGAATACATGCACAACTCCATAGGAAAAGTATTAGTCCAACGTTAACACTCCAAATATATACAGAACCTAGATATGACATCCCAATGTTAAAAAGAACATGCAAGTATATAAAAACATATAGTATATGATACCCAAATGTTCCAAATAACGTGCAAGTATAGCCATAAGAATCATTTCCGTTGCATTTCACAGGCAAAGTGATGGTAGGGGCGAAAGTGATTACTCTTAATAGTGTAGGGGTCATGGTGTTCAGTTTTTTAGTTTAAGGAGTGAAAGTGATTCAGGACTATAGTTCAGGGGTGTTTTTGAAATTAAGCCTTAAAACTAACTTGGGTTGAGAGTGGTCCCATTAACAAAATTGCACTATTTCCCTACCAAGTTGCTGCTTTTGCCGAGTTGAGCAAAACTCGAACCTACGCAACAGCACAAACGAAAAAGAAACCACGACCATTTGAGGCAAATTCAATTGCAGGTTAACGTGTAGGTAATTCAGATGGCCTAACAAACTCCATTCATGACAACAATTGTATTTTTCGGAAAAATAAAATAGAAATGAAATGAGAATTTGAAAAAGAAAATAGAAATGAAATGAAAATAGCAAAAAAAAAAAAAACATTACAAAGGAAGAGAGAGGGAGAGATCCGGGGACGAAAAAGCAAGTAAACAAGGCTCTTTATTAACAATCACTCTCTTTTCTTGTCATTGCATTTTTTAATTTATAAAATTAGTCTATCATGTATGTTTTTTGCTACACCCGAAAGGTCAATACCGTAAATTTGCATGCAAGCGGTTAAAAAAGAGAGTGTGATTATTACAAATAAATAGAGCACGAAAATGAATTACGAAAATCAAATACTCCCAAAAAAATAAAAATTATTCAAGTTTAACTCGGGGAAATAGTGACAGACCACTGCACCATTTTGACTTCAAATTTTACAAATTTTGGTTCAATTGCATACAAAAGTACTTATATTTATCGACATGTTTGAGTCTGACTATGGGCTAGCCACTTAGCCGGTAGACATATTCCTTTTCTGAAGTTTTTTCTTAACCCCAACAAACTCCCTAAATTGGCTTCCATCTCTATTTTAGAGAGTCAAACCCCAAAGTTGGCTTCAAGAGACTCTCTAAACCCCTCCATAAAATACAAAATGAATAGTACCTCCCTAACCCCCCCCCCCCCCATTTAGGGAGGCACTATTCACTTCCTACCCATTTTTTTATTTTTTCTCTCTCTCCTTTCCCCTCTTTGCCGTTGCTTTTTCTTTTTTTTTTTCTTTTTTTATTCTCTCTCTTGTCTCTCTCTTACTTTCCCCTCATATATTATATTTTATTAAAAATAGGGAGGGTAATAGAGAGGATTGTTGGAGTGTTGAAAGAAATATGAGTAAATAAAACACTATTCACTACTTTTGTAGAGAAAAATTTAGGGAGTTTGTTGGGGTTGAGGACTTATCAATTACTACTACCTATTTGTAGCTGGGTACAGTAGGGTACATGCCAATTGCTATTGGGAACATGAAGCAATGATTGCACAAAGAACAAAACAAAGCAAACAAGTGGCTAGCAGGGTGGTGACCATTTCGTTCGGTTAGTTGATGAGTTTTTTTTTTTTTTTTTATCGGAGTTGATGAGTTTTTTCTCATAAATTTGACAATAGTTCAATTTTTGGAGTTAGGCCGCAATAAATTACTCCATCTGTCCGTGTTTGGTCCATTTTTCGCAATAGTTTGGCATGTTTTAAATTGTTTAGAAATTTCAATTTGTAATAGATTTCATGATTTTAAAAATTTCGGACGATAAAATTAATTGAGATCTATCAAATTATATCCATATTGCATATTTTTTGAGATTCGTATCAAAATGTATGAACAAATTTTCAAGGGGTGTGGAATAATGAAAGTAGATAAACAAACACGGACAAAAGTATTAATTCTTGTCAATTCCCTATGGTTCGATTTTTGGAGTTAGGCCACAATAAATTACTCCATCCGTCTGTGTTTAATCCATTTTTCGCAATATTTTGGCTTGTTTAAAATTGTTTAGAAATTTCAATTTATAATAGATTTCATGATTTTAAAAATTTCGGACAATAAAACTAATTGAGATTTATCAAATGATATCCATATTGCATATTTTTTGAGATTCATGTCAAATTTATGAACAAATTTTCAATGGGTGTGGAATAATGAAAGTAGATAAACAAACACAGACATAGGTATTAATTCGTGTCAATTCCCTCGCTCCGGTGTAGATGGTGTGCTTTTTGATCGAACCAGAGAGAAGACTAGTCGATATATGTGTAAGTTAGTCCGGACACCCAAACCGATTCCTGGGGTCTGTACCCCCAATATTAAAGCGCGAAATTTTATAGTGCTCGAGACTCGATGGACCATTCATTGATCTAGCGACGTGCAATTATGCGATATTTGATATAGATTTATAAATAAGAAGTATCTATTTATTTTATTTTTTGAAACTCTTAATCTACCCAAAAGGCTACAAATCTCCATTCGGAGCCCTTCTTCTGCATGGATTAGAACTCAATGGGCATGGACTGGTCATCATAATCATGGCATCAGTGTCATCGTGATATACTTTTGACAGCAAAGTCAATTCCGTCAATTCCGAAGGTGCTTTAGTTAAGAAAAAAAATCATTTGAAGGCTCTTTTCATAGCAAAAAATCTGCAAACAAATATCAACATAAATATAGATAATTAAATTTAGCCAATGAGGGAACAAAAGCATAGAGAGATTGGGGATGAAAATCACCTTTGAGCAGGTTGTTTGCTGTCTGAAAAGATTCTCGTGACAAATAGAAACCAACTTGGTATTAAAAATCCGCAAACAAATTTTCATAGCAAATGGAGCCAAACTTGATACTTCAAAATCTTTGAAGGGATTTACGTAATAAACGGAGCCAACTTCTTAATTTTTTTTTATCCATAATGAATTTTTTTTTTTTTTTATGAAGCCAAAATTGATACTCAAAATTCCATGAACAAATTCTCATACCAAACGAGCCCAAACTTGATTATAAATTTTTATCGACAATCATGGATGATAACAATAAAGAGAGATTACGAAATCATTGAGGGGGAAAAAGCATATTATAATTACAGGAGAAATATGGGAAAACTTGGGGTATATATGTAATACTTCCAAATTTCAAATGGCAAACGTGTGGGGTGAGATGTGGGATTTAGGTGTAAGAATTAGGAATGTGGGTTTCAGCCTTTCAGGGAAGGTAGATGGTGGGGACGTGGGGTGCAGTTTAATATAGTCACGCTTTTTTTCCTTAGTTGTAACTGCTTTTCATTTTGTTTGGGGAACCAATAGTTATGTGCCACCTACCTAATTAATAAATGTATTAATAATTAAAAAACACATGAAATTAGGATTAGGGATTTGGAGCCTTTTGAAAGCAAAACACATTGTTATAGGGTATTGATCGATAAATAGATAGATAGATTAAAGAGTAGTGCAATTATAAAAAAAAAATATGTAAAACACTATTTTCTTTTCAGGACATACTAAAAGTTAGTTGTTGTTAAGTAGGAATTGATCGTTGGTCTGGTGCATTGAGGTATATGATTAGTGTTTACCAACTTGGCTAGCTACCACCCCATATGCGGCGCATTAGCCATCTTTATCTCGTTTTGCTTAACTTTTAGCACATTTTGGTTATTGTGTATTGTGGGAGGAGCTTTCCCGGAGTGACCCCTTTGGACCGTCCTGGACGCTGAAAGTAAGGGGGAGCCGCTGTGGCCTCGCCGTGATCCTGGCCGCTGAGAAGAAGAGTCACCTGCACACTGAACAACCGTGTTAGTGCCTAGCCCGGACGGTGGTTACCCGGGATGGCACTCCGACGGCCTAGTTAGCGACCGGAGAAGACGATGTGTAATTAATTTCGGGAGAGAGAGTGAGTAAAAGCTATTTAATGAGGAGAGAGACTACCCTCAAAACGGTAGGTGAGAGGGATATTTATAGGCACCGTGGGGCGTACCTCCCACGCCCCTGGGTAGCTCACGCGCGCTGCCCACTCCCGTCACTCCAGTCCCATCACGTATGGCCCTGCAACGAGCATTTAC
>JAXBDA010009402.1:0-12623 GCA_036023075.1 Gaultheria prostrata
AAATCAAACGAATAATTGGTTAATTTCTCCATCATAAGTATAAAAATACTTAGTAGCAAATGAATATTTGCTCGGATTGCAAACGAACATTTGCACGATCTGGGGCAAGCAAATAATTGATTAAGTACCAATATACTTAGCACGAATATACTTAGAACGACAAAACATGCAAAGCAGGAAATGTATATGAGCAGGGTGAACAACCACTATTGTAAACCACTCGATAATCAAAGCATAGCAGCCAAAAAGACAAAAAGGAGCTTTAAAAGTACGAGCAAGAAGAAGAATGCTGTTGCAAGGCCACAGGCGGCCGACATACGCCACGCAGGGCGAGCAAAAGAAGAAGTTCACTCAGCGTTCTCACCATCAATTGAATCAGAGGGCTTTTTTGGGTCAGCATTGGGCTCTTCAACCATCTCCGTGTTGCCCTCACCTTCCTTGAACGTGGGGTTGGCATCGGCGGATTTGTTTGAATCAGCATCTGGGAAAGCATTGGGTAGAGAAAGGTCAGACTGTTCGGTTTGAGGCTGCTGCTCGATGACTGAGGGCTGGCCAGGAAGGTGCCTATTTACCCAGTGGGGGGAATCCTTGGGGATCCCCAGCGCGGTGAGGCACTTCTCCCAGCACACGTTCCAGATCGTGCTCCTGATAAGAGGCATCTGGCCCACGTAATTCTCTGTCGTCCCGCGAACACCCCTGTCATATGCATCCACAGCGGCAGCCTTAGCCTGCTACAGCTCCTGGCGAAGTCCCAGCTCGGTCTCCTCTGACCTTTTCTTCAGGGCCTCCAGCTCTGCTCTCAGGTCATCGTTCTCTTTGTTGGCCTACCTCCAGAGTCGGGCGTGATAGGTACCGTCCCTCTCCGCCTTCTCGGCCCTCTTTTGTAGCGCAGCCACTTCCTTCTTCATTTCTTTTTCGTTGTCCCGAGCTCGCTCGAGACCAACGAACATTTTCTGCATTGCCTGCACAATCAGCAAAACACACAGAATAGTTCAGCGAAAGGAGGACATACGCTAAGGAAAAACTGACACAAGTACATGAAAACCACCTTACCTTGATATTCGATTGCAGACCAGTTTTCAAGAGCTTATCGTAGGAATTTCCCTTCTCCTTCTCCATGTCAGTAGGGAGCAGCACGGCCTGAGTAAGAGCAACGGCGTTTTCAGGCGCGCTCACGTTGTCTTCTTTGGTGAGCAGGGCACCATCGGGTCGTACGAGCACTGGTGCCCAGGTGTTGACAGTCAAGGTGCGAGCGGATCGCCGGGACGGGATATGCTCAGTCCTTTGTTTGGTGTTTGGGGGCAAAAGGGATGATGAGTCCCCCTCCAGGGGCCTCTTCTCCCCCTGCCTCTCAGTAAGGTCAATCACTTGAGAGGCAGGAGGAGTGGTACTGAAACCCAAGCTGGGAGGCGGCGAAGACATGTCGTGAGCAGCAATACCTAGGTCAAGGACGCTGAGAAGGTTGATCGGTTGTTCCGGCATATTAACACCAGGAGATGCCGGGGGAGAAGGAGAGTAACCGCCGGATGAGGATGAGCTATGGTAATCTTCTACCTGTCGCTCGAGGTCTTCTTCCACACCCCTGACGGACGTGCTCGGCTCTGAGTCGTTGGTGATTATGGGGATCCCGGTCAGAATTTCTTCTCGTGATGCGATGGTCACGGGTTGCGCGGAATGGGCTCCGGAGTTCCTTGGGCGGGTTGTGCCACCTCCTCTAAAAGGAATCCTGCTTCTAACCCTGCAGCGGCCAAGCTCGGCAGGAGCACTAGGAAGCAGTACGGGTCGAGCAGGAGGCCAAGGATGGCAAGTGCGAGCGTCACCTCCCCTTCTAACACCTCCCCAGTATGTGGGAGTATAACCGAGCAGCACGTGCGCAGCGCGGCCGAGCCCAACTGGAATGGGTTCGAAACCAGCGAACAGGAGGGCAGCTGCGAGTTGGTCTCGGTGTAGTTGGCTGTGATCAAGCCAGTAACCTTCACTTAGATTGGAAGCTGCAAAACAGTGGGACAGTCCATGAATAAGGATAAACATATCAATAGGTAAACACTAAAATGCACAAGACAAGTAAGACAAGGGAAAGGACTGACGCGGTCCTGAGCCAACCACTGGGATTTTCCAGGGAATGGGGGTGCCCTCGGCAGTTTTGGGCATCCAATCCCCGGTCACCACAAGAAAACCATTTTGCTTCCCCCTTGCTGAGTTGGGAAGATCGGTGATCAACTATTGATCTCTTTTCCTTGCCTTAAAATAGTAGGAACCGTCGATGGTAGGGACGACAGAGTATAATCTAAGGATATCAAACCATCCCAATGAGAAATTGATGACCCGGTTTAGGGCAACTACGCCTAGAACGACCCGAATGAAGTTCGAACACATTTGCATTAAGTCTAACCTACATCTCTCACTGACCTCACAAAGAAACGGATCCAAGGGAAATTTCAGACCACACTCAGTAATGAAGATGATGGGAATATGGATTTTCTCGTCGGTTTGGTCAAAATCGGGTAAGGTGTTGGGGCCTGGAACACTAAGATGGACACCGGCGGGGATGTTGAAGTCCTGCCGGAATTTCTCCATTTTCTCAGGAGAGATCACAAGTTCTAGGAGTTTACCCATGGTGGTAAAACCCTAAGTGAGAGGGATGAGAAAAAGGTGACGACGGAAGGAAACAGAAGACTTACAGGCGAGATGGAAGGTCCTAGGAAGGTCTTCCAGCGACAGGGAACGAAGTTGGAACTTACCCGGGGCTTGAGAACGGTGACAATGGCGAGACACGAGTTCTGTTTCTCTCTCCTTGCCTAAAGATGAATACGCAAGTACAGGCGAAAATGGAAAGGTTTTGCCAATTTGAAACAGTGTATAGGTGGCTCCGCACGAAAAACAAGGGAATATTGAACGAAAATGCCCCCTAAACCGTCCTTTGGTCTTATCATATGTGCAGCGGGCATCACATCGCATTAAATACGAACGCGGGCGTGCCCCTCCACGTGATGGAGAGGCCATGTGAAGGGGTCAGATCTTTGCAGCAAATCTAACCAATCACGAATTAGCTCGGTACAAGCTCTGAAACATCACTACAACAGTGACGGTCAGAGCTGGGGAGCAATTGGAGAGGGTAAAACCCGTATACCCTCTTGAGTGCCCTAGCACGGCTGCACATCTTAGGGCTGCCCCACAGGGGAGCCGAGCTATAGAGGCCATGAGTAGGGCAAGGTACGAAACACGTAGTTAACCATGGCACCACGATAGGGTGCAGTATCAGGCAGAGTTGTGCACGGCTCGGACCGAGGGTCTACAGACCGCTGAAAGTATAGCCGATCTACGTGACAACACGGTTAACATCGCTATTAGGCTGACAGCACGGCTGAACGTTCTGGAACAGTCTCGAAGACCCTCTTACGTGATAAGAGGTGTATCCCGTGAACTAAGGGAATGACGTGAGCATTCCATATCGGATAAGGAATGAAGAATCCTATTAGGAACCGTATTGCACAAGTATATGGGAGGAAGTCCAAAATGGAAAGGAGTGACATTGGCCGTGGGAGGCCATTATGGTAATACCACCATACCTAATAGGATGAGTCCTATTAGGAAGGATTTCCTAACATGATAAGGAAACTAGGGCAACGAGGACCCTGGATCAACAAGTTAACCTATACCTATAAATACATGCATTATGCCTACGGTGAAAGGTACGCTGTGAAACCTATTCATACGCATCGTTCTTTGCTTGATTAGTAAATCTCATTACTAACTTAAGCATCGGAGGGCCTTTGCCATTAAGGGCAGAGGTGCTCTAACCATTCCTTGTTTTGCAGGTTTAGAGGCACTGTCAACCCTACGAGAAATCTACCCTCTACACCTACAAAATGTATTTTGCACATATCTCCCACATACTACCCCCATTGCAAAATACACTCATCACATTTCTCCCAAATACTCAACCAAATTTAAAATCCATTCTGACAATAATTCAAAACAGTAAAATACTAAAAAGTTGAAACTGAAAAAGTAGAAAATGAGCCTTTCAAACACCCCTTAATAAGTATAATTTTTTAGAGTACTTATTAGCTTATCCCGGTTGATACCCAAAGGCGTAGCCCTAATTCTTGATCACTGGAGTTAAAATCTTTTTCTTTTTCCCCCAAAACTGATAGTAATAGTCTTATTTATTCTAGAAAATACAAGTATGCAAGATAATTTCATAAGAAATAGCATCCGTCTTTAATCAAAGGACTAGAAATCTTAAAAAAAAAAAAAAAATGTAGACATCTCAAGTATAGACATCCAGACTACTACTGAGCAAATTTGCAATGTGAACAGGAGGGTTTCGTGCACCCATCATTCTAGCTATTTCATTTCTTATTTATCTACTATATGGCCTATTTGGCCAAGGTTAATGGGGTAACAGATATGGGGGTGATAAATAGATCCGGACCCACTAAAATGGATGGGTTTGGGAAAAAAAAAAACCCGGGGGGGGGGGGGGGGTTATTAGGTACAGTCCAGTGAGTGTCCATATCTAATACCCTGGTAAATTGACTATATTGCCCCATTTAATAAAAAATTCATAGTTTTTTAGTTTTTGCCTCAATTTAAACTACTAATATAGATCTTTAGTTCGATGCAAAATAAAAATAAAAAAATAATTGTGTACGAAAAATGCACGTTTTTTTGGTAGATCTTCGTTTTGGTCTATGTGCTTTCATTTCCCTGTTAATTCAATATCTCTGGATATTATTTCAAACTTGAAATGACCAAGAATTTTCTGTTAACAATAAATAAATAAACTCAATGAACAAAGAGAAGTTTTGAGTATTTAAAACTAAAAATAAATAAAGAGAAATTTTGGAAATAATGATTAAATTATTAAAAATAATATGTATATTACAAATAATTAAAACATACTATGTGGTATATTCCAAAACTGTTTTAAAAATGTTTTTATATTTGATAAATTTTTATAAAACATTAGTAAAAGTAGTTCTTATATCTTATTTGTTGACAACTGTAATAAATGAATAAGTTTTGTATTTAATAAATGCAAAAAACGGATAAAATCTAATATGGGCATGCACAAGGTTAATTTGTCTTTTGACAATTTTTTACATCATCCACACAAACTTATACCCCCATTTCAACTACCAAACAAACTAAGTACTATTTAATCGGGCTCGATTGGCTGGGGGTTATATAGGGGTATAAGTTAAACCCCCTCTTTTTATCCCGGTCCCACAAAACAATACATGGTTTGGGAGCAAAAATGCTACCCGGATAACTTAACACCGTTCTCAACACCACCACTGTTAGAACTTGAACCGACACCTTAGTGATGAAGTGGAAGCCAAGAGAAAGGAACAGAAGAGAGAATACCTAAAAACTTTCAGATTAATTTGAGATCAAGAGAGAAAACCTTTACTCAAAAGGAGAGGTTATTAAAAAAGAGAAAAGTATGACTACAGAGGAAGGTAGCATTCATCAAATGTAAAGCCCTCCCCTCCCCCGCAAAATTACATAAACAAGTTTATAAATAGATTAAAAAGTTATTTCATGACATATTTTTTTTAGGTGAGGAACAAAACAATCCATTTGTTTAGAAAAGTTAATAAAAATTCGAATATTCATTCTTTGATAACATATGAATTCTCTTCACAAATGTAATAAGACATTTCCTATGTTGAATCAATGAGATACTCTTGTAGAATGTTAGACTATTCGCATTAGCCTCTTTAAAATTTAGGAAAAGCCATGGGTACACCAAATGTACATCATTTCATGTGAGACCTATTTTCGGATCTCCAAATAATGATTGGACCTGTTCAATATTTTTAAATTATTAATTTAAGAGTTCCTACCAAAAACTCAGCTCGTTCGGATATAGAGAAGGGCTTGATAAATGTTCGTAGGTTAAAGTACGGATACTGATCAAGACCTTCTTAATATTCGAATGAGTTGATTTCTTTCAAAAACTCTTAAATTAATAATTTTAAAATATTTAAGGTCAGATCATTACTGTGGGACCTGAAAATAGGTCCCACATGATATGGTGTACCCATAGCACTTCTCTTAAAATTTGGACCATATTACACCTTAAAATGCCACTTTATTACTTTAGCTAGTCATTTTCGAAATGTCTACTGCATCAAACTATCTATTCTAACTTAATTTTATTAAATTACTTTTCTTTATACATATACTTTTAAGTTTAAATGATATTTTTTATTTTGTAATTGTTATACTCCCTTCGTCCCTAAATATGTGTCCTACAAAAAGACATATAATTTTTTAACCATAAAATAAAGTACTTTTGTGTTTATTTTTAAAATTTCTTCGCACTTAATTAAAGATCAAATTATTTTCGAACAAAAAATAATATACGTTCTTGCATAATTGTTTTTACTTCTTCGCACCAAATTAAAGATCTCAATTAGACCTTTAATTTAATGCGAAGAAAGTTAAAAAAATTACGCACGAACATACTTTGTCTTTTAGTTCAAAGATTATAAGTCTTTTCACATGGGACAGTTGTTTAGGGACAGATATGATGGAGTACAGTTTTACCTGATTTATTCTAACACATGCATTTTTAATGGCTGTAGAAAACATTCCTATCGGCATTCGATATTCGATTGAACTTATTTTTATAAGGGTTTGTTTATTTAATATTTGAACATCCATGTAAAAATTCAGCTCAATCGGATATCGGTAGGGGTGTTTTCTAAGTATCCAACTTAGAAAACACCACTATAAGGCTAGCCAACTTTAAAATTTTCACTAAATACAAAATTATTCAAAAAAATTAACAAATACAAACTGTTGAACCAAATAACAACCCCTTGGGGTTGGCAAAGTGAGTACCATAAGAAAGTACAAAGAATTTGACCGTGATGTCGCATGTTCGAATCTCACGGAGGCCAACCGTTCCAAACCATGAGTGGATGATGTATAAACCTAGCAGAAGACTTATTTGCCCTTGTGCATGGGTAATATTTTGAGATTTTAAAATAAAATGAATATATAAATAAAAGACTAATTAAATTAATTATATTTATCAACAAATATGATATAGTAATTACTTTTTATTAATTATACCTAAAAGTAAAATATTTCACTATTTTTTTAATTATTCATTTTAATAATTATGCATATCACCGAATTTTTTGAGATACAATTACGAAGGCTTAAAAAAAGCATAACTACAAATTTAAAAAAAAAAATTATAACAATGTAAAATACTTTCATACCAAATTTTATAAAAAAAATTTACATCGAATTAAAGATCTCGATTAGCAGTTTAACTTGGTGCAAAAAAATAAAAAAATTATACGATGAAGTACTTTATTTTTTTATATGAATGATATTGCAAAGCAACTCAATAAGCCAACAATGTAAAATTCTATAAAAAATTCAAACTTTTTTGTATCGAATTAAAGATCTCTATTAATACTCCCTCCATTCTAAAATAAGTGTCCGAAATCATACCTAGGATTTTAAAAAGATGTATTTTTTCGTAAAAAGAATCAAAAAAAAGTTCACAAATCAATAGATATCAATGTATTCTTTTACATTTGGTGCAAAAAAATTTATATTTATATACGGAAGTACTTCATTCTTTGAACCGAAGGATATTGCAAAGCAAGTCAACAAGGTAAAATTCTTAAGCATAAAACTTTAAAAAAAATTTGTATCGAATTAAAGATCTTTGTTAATAGTTTAATTTTGTGCAAAAATAATAATAATAATAATTTTTGCGGAAGTATATTATTTTTTGATCCGGGGGATATTGCAAAGCAACTCAACAAGCCAACAATATAAAATTCTAAAGTATAAAAATTTTCAAATTTTTTTGTATCGAATTATAGATCTTTATTAATAGTTTAATTTGGTTCAAAAATAAAAATAAATGATTATGCACGGAAGTATTTTATTTTTTGATCCGAAGAAAATTGCATGGGTAGGCTTTCTGAAAATGAGAGACATGGGGGGGGGGGATGTGCTGTTGGTGGTACGGGAGGAATTTTTCAGGGGTATAAAACAATAATAGAGTCAACCCTGTTATTATTTAACTAGGGAATGTCCATGCCTAAAGGCACGGCGCGGCACGACGTGTGACATAATTTGTCCTCCACCTAATTGTCTATACCTGAAGGCACATCGCAATACGATTTGAACCCGGCTAAAATGAATTATCAAAGTATTGAGCACTCTCGCTAACAAAGCCAACTTCTCTCGGAAGTCCTTTTATTTTTTTTTCAAATGAGGTTAAAAGCAGACTAATAAATTACTATCAAACTGAATTTACAACCACTTATGAAACAAATTTTAGGTCTCATGACCCAAATAAGAATAATTGAAATAAATATGAATGTATAACCAAATGACTTCCATTTGAATTTTATTTTTCCATAATGTCAACCACCGGTTAACCAGTACAATTCTGTTTATCCAACAACTAACCAAACCCAAAAAAATACAAAACAAAAGAGAAAGCAGAGTATCAGAAAGCATGTGAATATCCTATTCATCTTCATCCCCAGTGGGAGTTTAAAGAACATTCAAAGTATTCTTTTACAGTTTGCAGCTCCAGTCCAATCCTCATTCTTTGAAAAACCATGCGTCGAAGCAACCATAAATTTAGAAAAACATCACATTGGTGTAATGTAAGTGCAAATATAAAGGTACATCAGGTTCTCAAATATAATTTCAGAGGGATCACAATGATATGTAGATCGATCTACTCCCTCATCAGAACTGATCATCACACTTCTTAACAATCCATATAAAAGACAAAATGAACCTAGAGTAGCAAATAAGAGGAACCAAAATACAAAAGGTGGAATACGTATTCAATGTTCAACGGTGGTTATGAGAAAAATCTTTCAAACCCAAAATACATGCAATACATAGCATTGATATCGATGTTTTGGATTCATGAAGGCATAATGAGCCAACTAATTAATAAGAAGGCTGGTCATGTTTGGATTCTTAATAAGGATTACCTCGTAGTATCTTACATGGTTTTCATGTTGATGAACTCAAGTTTAGCTTAGCAAAAAGAAAGCGGTAAGCTCAATAGCTTCTAATTCTACTAAAACACTAATAATTAATGACGTATACAACCATATAGGTCCTATCTGTGACGACAAACCTATTTGTGCTGATGAACCAATCTCCATGTAGAGGGAGTTCTACACATACTTAAGGATAACAAACAAATCTCCATTTAGTGGGAGTTCTTCCAATTACTGTTGTGATAGATTGGTTCGCCGGCACAAATAGGATATTTAGCCCAAGCCTTCTCATTCCAAACCCCAAGATAACCACTCACCACTGTGTTTCTTTTCAACTTTTTCTGTAACTAAATGTAAAAAATAATCAAGCCACATGTATGGTAGTCAGGGTGACAGTAAGATTAACAAATGTAGACAAAAGAAGAACCAAGAGCGAGAGGTGCTTCAATAGAATATACCCAATACATGTTTTAAGCTTGAAGAATGAAAAAAACATTACGCCTAGTTCAAAGCTTCACGAAAAAGTAAACACGATTGTTCCAAGTTCAAGAACCATAGCATGTTCACTTCATTCATAGACTAAGGCAGAACTACAATTCATGAACTGTCTTAGCTAACAAACATGAGGGCACTTTTACGATTTTTCTAAGAAAGACGAACCGATCAAACTAATCGTAATCTGCCACCCCACATACAACTTTCACCAAGGCTGCATAAAACACGTGAGTTGTTTCTGTCAAAATCTAGACAAATACTAAACAATTTCACTTTATGGAAGACACGCATTGCTGTAATAACCTCACAACTTGACGAAAAGCCCCAAATCTCGTTTTCTCTGCTTAGAATGATCTAACATTAACTTATGACCTTATAAGATGAAGACACAGAAACAAACAAACAAATGTGAAATTAATCATTGAGACATTTCATCGAACAATTGGAATGACTATGAACGACATAAGGAAAACAAAAGTAAGTATAATGCTTAGAAGAGAACAGTTAAAAGCCATCGAGAGAGAGAGAGGGTGGAGCGTGTAACTACCTGAAAATGAAACCAAATACCGTTCGAAACTCTATGCACAACCGGTAGGAACTTCCGAAACTGAAATAAGAACCGAACCACAACTTCAGAATTTCAATTTCAGAAATTTGTTGGGAGAAAAATCCAATCCATAAGATTTGTTATGAGAAAAAATACCGAGATGGGTTTTCGATTGTGGTATTGTAGTTTTAGAGGACCAAAAGGGAATCTCCTTTCTTTCCCATTTCAGCAAACCATAACCCCATCTTAGCGTTTCACGATCTCCTTCCCGAGTCCTTACTCTCTCTTCTATTGCAGTTTTAGGGATTGCTCGTGCCTGAAGGCACGGCGCGGCGCAATCCGCTAAGAAGATGTTAACTACCTGAAAATGAAACCAGATACCGTTCGAAACTCTATGCACAACCGGTAGGAACTTCCGAAACTGAAATAAGAACCGAACCACAACTTCAGAATTTCAATTTCAGAAATTTGTTGGGAGAAAAATTCAATCCTTAAGATTTGTTATGAGAAAAAATACCGAGATGGGTTTTCGATTGTGGTATTGTAGTTTTAGAGGACCAAAAGGGAATCTCCTTTCCTTCCCATTTCAGCAAACCATAACCCCATCTTAGCGTTTCACGATCTCCTTCTCGAGTCCCTACTCTCTCTTCTATTGCAGTTTTAGGGATTGCCTGTGCCTGAAGGCACGGCGCGGCGTAATTTTAATCTTATCATAGTAAATAGCTCAGTACTCTCGAGCAACTTTTCACCAATTAACGAACACTTTCAACTTCTCGTGCATTTTGTCGAACACTTATCAGGCATTTCAACAAAACTCTAACTTACACTTTCAAGTATGAGTCTACTGATATTTTTGATTGAGCGTGTACTGAGAACCTTTTTCCCTCTTATGAGTGTACTGAGGACCTTCAAGTGTGAATTTAGAAGCTTCAGTAGCTATTATAAACCCCTAGAATAGTTTTGTCTTTGAATAGAAGATGTTAAACAAATTTAAACGTGTAGGGAATGCCCGAATCACAAAAACCCATCCCAATAATAAAGCCCTAAAAAATGGATGTTAAACGTGCATATACATACCTGGGGAGGCTTGAGTGGCAAGCTCAAATGGACAGGTCACCTGTTAGAAAACGGGAGGCTTGATTTCTAGGTAGAAAACCCACCTATAAGGACAAATAGAAAACCCACATACAGGCAAAAATCAGAAACCCCAGATTTGAATTTGGGGAAAACAAAAACCCTAGATTCACTGAGACTTCACAAATCGACATACCTGAGGAGAGGAATCGGTGTTGCTGTTGTGGTTGGGGGAGAGAGAGGGAGGAGAACAGCGGAGGAACTCGATGTTTGGCGCAGAGAGCCGTGCCTTTAGTAAACCCAATTGAAACCCATTTAAAAGTGCAGAAAACGAAATACCAGTACTCAATTTGTTTGAGAAAAACTATCATACTACCATTGAATGGGATTTCCATTGGACCTCAAGACAATCACCAAAATCTTCCTGCAAAGAAGGAAAGAAAAACCAAAGGTTTAGGTTTCGATGACAAATCAAGTCCATATTTTAATAGCATCGTAGGGACCTGCACAAAGCAATTAGGGTTCTATGAACTCCATCGGGTAATTTTTTATCCAAAGTGAACTCACAGCCATGATTTACCCAAGAACAAAAAATGCAATTTGAAGGTAAAAAAAGGAATTGACATACCTGGGGAGGAGATGAGACGAATCGATGCTGGCTGTGGTTTGAAATTGGGAGAGAGAGAGAGAGAGAGAGAGAGTTGGGCGATAGAGTGAGATAGAGTTGGCAGGGAGGAAGTTGAATCTCAGCCCTTCCAGATGGGTGGGTTTGGGGTATCCAACCTTGGGTCAATCGAGAGAGAGAGCAATTCAAAAAAATTTGAAATCAGTCAAGAGAGAGAGAGTCGGCAGATAGTGTTGGGAGAGAGAGCTTTCAATCCTGGCCCTTGAAAGATGGACGGTGAGGATTTATAAAGACATAAGATTTGAAATCCATCCTAATTTGTTATATAGATACCTCTGGAGGGGGATTAAGGTGTATTAAATCGAGAGGGGATAATTCATCCACCCCTTCCAAAACTTCCCAAACCGTGTATAAGATGTGAGACCATGATAAGGAGAGGGGGATGATTAATACCCCTTCCTCATCCCTACCCAATCGGGGCCTAGGGGTTGACGCATGCAAGGGACAGCTCAACCATGGTTCGAGGGATTCAAGCGAATTTCCTGGTTCCAAATTCACTATTTATTTTTTATTTTATTTTTATTTTTAGAGTACAATTTTATTTTTCTTTAATGTTGTATATACTTTATCATTGTATGAAGTCAAAGTAAATGAAAATTCACGTAGATTTGTGAGTAAGTATATAATATAGCTCGAAAAATTAAAATAAACCAAGCCTAATAAAGTTTGAAAGCAAATGAAAATTGTAGACACCCCGATTTTGAACCCGGGATGCACTCGGGCACTCCCGATGACGAAACGGACCAATCATGGTTACCCGAGGATTGTGAAAAGGAGCTTGAACTTGCACCAATCAACCTAACACCACCTA
>JAXBDA010009403.1:0-12618 GCA_036023075.1 Gaultheria prostrata
AGCCTAAATGGTGGAATAGATACCTGTTACACTTCCTCCTTTTCTCTAACTATCTTTTAGGGTTCCACGACATCTAGTACGATGGATTCACAGATGTCATCATCCAACTATGATACCAGTCGGGTCTGTGGTTGTGGCTCAGGACCGTGCGTGATAGCAACCTCCCGATCAACTAAGAATCCTGGTCGTCGATACTATAAGTGTCCGCGCAAACCAGTAAGTAAACCCAACAATCTATAAGTGGACATATATGTTTTTCAAGATTACCAATTACAAGCCTAATCATGTAGTAATATTAACAGCCGTGCGCCAACTGGAATGGGTGGTTGGATGATTCAATTCCAAACAGCACCTCCATGGCACCACCTACCCAGGTCAATGGTTCTCATAGCAGAACCTCGACTAACATACAGACATTACAAGATGACGTTGCATCGTTAAGGGCAGAACAACGAGAGCTTGTCAACACAGTGCGCACACTTAAGACAGTCATACTTGCAGTTTGCGTTGTCCAAGTTGTTCTGCTACTCCGTATGAAATTTGATTAGGAAACCAGAGTTGGGCCTTCAATAGGGCGGTCTATGCTATGCACTTTTGTTAATTCACGTGTAATGTCCCCGAACTATGTAATTCTGCTACGTATTTACGTACATCTGTAGCTCTGCAGCAGTATTGTACTTGCTTTAAAGTTCGATGCTGCATTGCCGAATGTTCTGGTGTAGTTTGACTAAAATATGTATGTATGGGCCGTCATGTGGCAAGACTTATTTTTTTCCTATGCTTGTTATATTCAACTTCAAGAAGATTGTCATTTCATCTGTATCGTTTCACATGTCTATATATCTCATTTGTTATAATGGAACCCAACACTTTGTTTTTGTATGTCATTTTAAAGCAATGGTTTCCCCTCGAAAGGCCTTTACTGTTGGGAAGAAGCCTGCATCATCTACCCCTGCTCGACTTGCAAACGCTGCCCCAGGTGTGTCCCAAGTAGCGCGCAAAACAGTAAGCCAGAGGGTGGTGTGGGATTCTCAATTGACCCGGATTTTCTTGGAAATGTTGATCAAAGAGATTGAACAAGAGGGGAGAGGAACCACGCAGCTGTCGAACGCATCTTTGGGGAAGATTTCTAAACAGATGACCGCATTGACGGGCCTACCGATCACACTGGTTCAATGTCGGAATCGGTACAATGTCTTACGGCGTGACTGGGGAGCATGGCAGCTACTAGCCAATTCGAGGAGAGGAGTCACTGGACTTGGTTTCGACCCTGTCAAGGGGACGTTTGCAGCACCCAATTTCGTTGGGGCCAACCTCATTGCGGTAACTTCCTTACACCTCCATAATTTGGACTTTCTTTCTGAGGTATATAGAGATTTGTGACTAATGCATCCATGAAGTGACAAAACATGATAAATTTAATAATAACAAAGTTCCCTTTTGAGGGGACGGAGGGTATTTCTCTTGAGCAAAAGATAGAATAGCCCTGAATGATCCCCTCATAACAAGAATCCAACAGAAATCCTTTTCTTAACTAAAAATCCTTTTTTTTTTCCTGGGAACTAGAAATCCTTTTTTTCCTTTTCTTAACAATAATCCAAAAAAAAATCCTTTACGCTGTGTTTGGAAGTTGTGGAAGAGAAGAGAAGAGAAAAAAAAACAAATAAAAAAAGGGAAAGAAACCTCTTTTTTTTCTTTTGTTTGGTTTGTAAAAGACAGAGGAAAATTTGCACTCATAGGAGAGAAGAAGAGGAAAAAAATAGTTAATTTTATCCTCATTTTCCTTTCTCCTTCTATTTGGAAGCCAAACAAATGATAGAATTTTTTTTTATAATTTTCTCTTCTTTTCCACATCTTTCCTCAACTTCCAAACATAGCCTTACTCTAGAGTTTGGACTCTAGAAACTGTGCAGACTTATAGGGACATCTTACCTTCTATACTGAAATGTTACCTTCTGTTGATACTGAAATGTTAGAAAGTGGTAGGAAAATACCTCATTTTCTATTTTTAAATTATATGCATACAAACAAATCATTATTTGTTGGATCCTACTCCCTCCATCCCAAATGAATCACACTGGTTTCACTAGTTGGCATGTCTCAAACAATTGTCCAAAACTTTCAATCTATGGTCCTTTTTATATCCAATATGGATCTTATTTGATAGACCTCATTTTTTAAAACAAAATTTTCGAAATTTCCGGAAAAGATTATATATTGTCGAATGCATATATTTTATTCAGTGGCACGACTGCCGAAAAGGGACCACTAATTTAGGATGGAGGTAGTATGTTTCAAACAAAGGTTATTTGAGTTCCATTGCAAAAGATGAAATCCAACTAAAACAATACAAAAGAACCATGGTGTAAAAGGACTCCGAAAATACCTCACATGTTACTGCTACATTTGGTCATATAGAGGTACTTTTTGTCCTTCCTCTATGCTGTAAAAGGACAGTAACTATTCACATGTGAAGAGCTACTTTTTTCTCCTCCTCTCGAGTGTACAATAATTTGCTGGGTTCACATGTGTACAGTAGTACATTTGGCTGCCTTTGTAGGACATGTTCACACTATGCACAGTCGTAAATCAACTTGGAAGGCTGGTAAAGATTGTACATTTATATCACTTGTCAAAAAAAGAACAATTATACCCCATATTTCCATTGTGGGAGGCTAGTATATATTCTGGACACCTCCATTTAAAAGAACTTGCACATTTCCAAACTATCAGCACTTACCAAACCACATTCGGGTACTTCATACTCTCCTTCTAGTCTTTCTTACTCTTGCCTTTATGTATTCCCACAATATTTGTTTTCAATAATTTGTTTGCTCTGTCCCATTAAAGTTGTGCCATTTTTGAATGATTTATGGACTTCCACCCAACATGTCGCTGATTTAATTGTTGGGTTGTTATGGGCAATCCTATATTTGTAGTGATGATTTCTTGGGTGCAATTATAGAATTATGTGCCTATGCTGTTTTGTTTTTAAATTATTTGTATGCAACAAAATAACCACGTCGGAAAGTTCCGGGAACGTGGACTGGACCACGCGGACCTGATGCAACGTGTTTTCCAAGAGGTGACAGCAACGGGCAAATAAGTTTACATTTTGGGTGACGATTCTGACCCACCAATCCCGGTAGAATTGGATGAGGATGGTAATGAGCTGCCAAATGACGGATTGGAGGCGGAGGAGTTGGACGAGGGCAATGGGGACACGTTAGGAATTGATACCTCTGATGAGGTTCGTAGTGTGGCAGACCGGGTGGATGTGCCTACGCAGGTGCATGTTGGAGGCACACCTTCCTCCACACCCTCGTCCACACCTTCGTACGCAAAAGCAATGCCAAAATTCCCCGGGCGTGATTCAAGTGGAAACAAAAGGAAAACCTCATCTTTCGAATCAGAGCAACTTTCTTGGTCCATGGACCGAATTTTGCAAACCATGGACCACCAAACACCTTACCGGACATTTGTGAGGACCAAGCACACATCCGCGGATGTTGCCAGACTTGTGGATCGCATGGAATGCTTTAACCAACGTCCTCGTCCTTCGTTGTATTGGTGGATCAATGACTACTTGCGTCAAAACCCGATGATGATTGACGCTATTGTTGAGAAGGAGTCGGACGAGGATAGGTTGGATTACATTCAACACTTGCGTGCGACCACCACCAACCAAGCTAGCCGACCATATGATGCATTGGACTGATTCATCTCTTTTACTTCTACGACTGTCCAATATTAGTATGTGATGGTTATTGTTTATGATGACTACTTTTATTTCGTATGATGGACTTTGTTTATTATGGTCGTGCCTGTTCGACCGGACTTTAGGCCTGTACTAGTACGGTGATTAGTATTCGGACTATGGACAAATATTTATGTGTTGAAACTGTGCAAGGATTTTAGCTTGGAAGTAATTGAATTATGTTTTTACCGTTGTTGTTCATAAAATTTGTAACGTGTGTGCAGCTGCATCTATTAATTCGAACGTACAGGTCCCACATTTTGGCGACCGGAAGCAGCACAACTGCCTTAAAAAATTGGTAACCTTTTTATAAGCCATCTTCATAATGAAATTTTTTGGGTTTTACCTTTGTTCCAATTACATCAACAATTGGAAAAAGATGAACAAAAAAATAATGTTTCGGACATATCAATTTCCGGATTAATTGTCAAAGGATTGTGCACGAGTCACAGTTGATCGGTACAATACCAAGGAGATTTTACAAAATCATAAGTACCAGACTTTTTTTCATATTGAATTAATAGATTTTGTGGGGTGGGTTGAAGTCACAATTTTGAAAACTACACAAATAGGTCATTAATTTGCCACATGGACGTGCAATTTTTAACCCCAAACAAAAAAATTTGTCAATGTCATTTTCCAAAGTTTTAAAGCTTTGGACAGTTCCATTCTCTCCCCATTTTCCAACTTTTTGCCCAGAACGAATATTTCAATTAATCAAGTAACAGAAAATCGTGGGAGTATGTAACAGTGTATTAACACAAATCAAAAATCGTCGGAGGTATTGGAAACTCCGGCCATCTGATAGAACAATAATATTATCAAGTAACAGAAACACCACATTCAATTTTTAGCATTTTCGCCACCAAAAGAAAGTACGACTACTGTATTTTGGTGGGAAGAAATGCTTTAAAAAAAATTAACCACATTTTTTGTGTTGATTTCAAAATATCTTTGGGGAGTAATTTTGTAGAAGGCTCATTAATGCTCGCTTTAACTGCATAGGTAGTTATGGATCCTTCAAACTGGGGAAACAACATTGGCACTCGATGGAACGAAGGCGATCAAGACGAATTCGGGAATTTTGCAGGTTGGTTGAATAGTGATATTTTCCAGCAGAATTATGCTGGAATGTTGCAAGGGACGTATAACCCGTACACAGGCTTCCCCGGTGGCGATAACGTCCAACCTTTTCGGTACGGTGACAACGTCTAGCCACCTGTTTACGGCGACAACATGGCCGGCAATGACAATTTGTCGTACATGAACCAGGAGACCGGATTCACGAGCGGTGTAGGTTTGACCAATCCCTACGATGGAGGTGCAACTGGGAGTTTGAATTGGTCAAATGTACAAAGAATGAACATACCACATACAAGCGTGGACAACAATGTTCCCTTTGGCCACGTCGACCCTTACGATGAGTGGAATTGGGAAACCATAAATGACAACCGAGGATATACAACTGTAGGAGGTTTTTACAACAACTTGGACAACGCAGATGCTGATGACACATTCTCCTTGCCCGCTGATGATGATGAGGCAGAATTTTGGCAAGAAGACGAAATCAACACAATGGCCACTAAGGCACTAATGGAAGCCGTTAAGTTGCGTTTGAAGTAGCTGAAGAAGAAGAAGGTCCCATTCCACACATCTCCACTGCAGGGGAGACAATATGTGGAGGACTCGTTCAACGGTCACCCACGCCGATTTTTCCGAGTGTTGAAAATGCTGAAAGATACGTTCATGAAGCTTGTTGACGAATTGGAGACCATTTATGGATGGCGGTGTGGGAAAGGGAATGCAATAAGTTGTTCCGAATCTTTGGCAATGTTTATACATTTGCTGAGGGGATTTATAAATGATGAGATACAAGAGCGTTTCCAACACTCCGGGGAAACGGTGAGTCGCCAAATTCATAAGATGTTGAGGTGCTTGAGGAAATTCAACTATGACAAACTAAAGCCTACAAGAAGTCAAGATGACACGCACCCATACCTAGATAAACGAGCATTCTATGCGCCTTTCAAGGTGATCAGTTTACAAGATTCTAAAGATGTTGTTAATAATGAAATAAAAAAGGCCTTAATTTTATGTTCCAAATGTTTTGGTGTACTTAAGAATATAACATTATTTTTGTGTTGGATGTCTAGGGAAAATGCATTGGGGCCCTTGACGGAACCCACGTCATGGTAAGGTGCAGGAAGAAGGAAGAGCAGAAACTATTTTATGGGAGGAAAGGTTATCCTACGCAGAATATTCTAGTCGTGTGTGATTTCGATCTGACATTCACATTTGCGTCGGCTGGGTGGGAAGGGCTTTTCCATGACAATACCATATTCAAGCGCGTGGTATACAATCGGGACTACAAATTCCCTAAGCCAGAAGAAGGTATATTTTTAAATCCATCCAACAATCATTTTCGCTTGTGTACTTATATAGTGTGGTAGTACTGTGGGATGCTAACAAGGCATAACTTCTGGCAGGGAAGTTCTACCTTGTTGACGCAGGGTACCCCAACAAGCCAGGGTTTTTGGCATCGTACAAAGGATATAGGTACCAGCAGGAAGATTTTCGTCGAGGCAGGCGCCAACCTAGTGACGACAAGGAACACTTCAACAGGGCCCACTCATCGCTCCGTAGCTGTATTGAGAGGACCATCGGTGTTTGGAAGAACAGATTCCCAGTGCTGGCATGCATGCCGTGGTATTCCGTACGGACGCAGGTACAAATCATACTTTCTTCGATGGCGTTCCACAACTTCATTCGGAGGGACAGAGACCCGGAGGATGACATGTTCCAGACTGTGGACACTGAAGTTGAATACACTTACGAGGACTTGCCGGATGCGGACCCCAGTCTGGAGGATCATGAAGACGATCCCGATGGTGGAGTACTGGGCGATGAGCATGATCCCTACATGAACGATGTCCGGAATGACATTAAGGACCAGCTGCGTAGGCTACGAAACAGGCGCAGAAGGTGACTTTGGGGAGCCTTTATTCCGATCTTGTATGTAACTATTTGTGGACTGTTTTATCTTTTATTTCGATTTCATATTTTCGGAAAAATTAAAATGCTATTACTCTTGTACCCCGAGGACGGAAATAGTATTTTACTTGCTGGAATAGATCATTTTTACATGAATCATTCACACTTCGGTTATCCCATAGGCGTGGACAAAAAAGAAAAAAAAAACAAAAACGACTGCCATTGCCGTGACCTTTAAAGGTCCATGTGCAATTTTGATTGAATTTTATACTATTAGGGGCAAAGTGGTCATTTCAGCATATAGGTGGGGGGCATTGGTCTCTTCCGGGGATAAACAGTGCAATAAACCACATGATATACACCAAAGCAGTTTTTTGGTTTATTGGTACATAAACCAAAAAACCAAAAAACATGTTTTTATTTTTTTGCCAAATCACCTCTTATTTGTTTAAGTATTGTCCGGATCAAATTATCCGGCGGTGCGTGCCCGACTCTAATCAACGTGGCGTCCTTTCTTTTTGCCACACTGAGGCTTGTGGAGGCTATTTGTCGGCCAAGAAGAGCACCACAAAGATTCTTCAATGTGGCTTTTATTGGCCGACTCTTTTTAAGGATGCGTTTGAGTTTTGCAAAACCTGTGAACGGTGTAAACGTTTAGCAAGTGTGACGCGGCGTAACATGATGCCCCTTAGCCCGGTTTTAGTGATTGAAGTGTTTGATTGTTGGGGCATCGATTTCATGGGTCCATTTCCTAACTCTTTTGGGTATCTTTACATCCTTCTCGCGGTAGACTATGTGTCCAAATGGGTAGAGGCGATTCCTACCCGCACGAATGATCACAAAGTTGTTGTTGACTTCTTAAAGGAGCACATCTTGTCTCGGTTTGGTATTCCTCTTGCTATCATAAGTGACCAAGGGACCCACTTTTGTAATTGACCTTTCGAGGCTTTGATGAAAAAGTATGCTATTACACATAAGGTTTCCACGGCCTACCACCCTCAAACTAACGGGCAAGCCGAGTTAGCTAATCGCGAGATCAAGCATATTCTTGAGAAGACGGTGAACCCCAATCGCAAAGATTGGTCAACTCGTTTGACAGATGCATTGTGGGCGTACCGCACCGCTTATAAAACTGTTTTGGGCATGTCTCCTTACCAGCTTGTGATAAGCACACAAATATATAATATTTGTGGGCTTAAATTCTCAAATTTGATCTATTTATTCTGTTTATTATTAATTTTTATAAGATATTGCACGTAAAGTTTGTTTTGAGTGTTTCAGGATAAAACAGTGTAACTATGGTGTATTTGCTGTGGGAACATGCATGAGCGTGTCACATTGGATAATTTTCCAAGCCATTCCCACATTGAATAAAATAAGACAAAGCAAAAGTGGAAAGCTGGTGGAATTGGAAGTGTCGGCTGGGAATCTTGGAAAATAATTACGGACCGCGATTGATATCAGATTATGTCTTACGGAGTGCATGCCAAGTCAACAAATTACATGAGATATACCGTTTTATTCCCGGTATTAAAATAAGAAATTTGACTGCTCAGACACTCCAATCGGACTCCGTTTTGAACATCAGTCGAGAGCGTTGCGGACCCAATGTAACACATTATTCTGGAGCAATCTCTGGCTCCATGTGCTGCCGTACATCCTCTTCCAAATAGAAAATGCCATTAAAAAATGGGAAATAGAATGATGGTCATATTAATTGAATGTCAGTGAGATTCCTCCCAGCCGACAACCCCTCATGCCACGTGATGGCAACAAATGTATCCAATATTCCTTTGATCTTGATCTCAGCCGTTGATTCCCATCACAGTACCCATGTGCACGCTACACGGAATCATTTTCCATGCTACACCTAATCAGCCGGTCACCCATTGCCAACACTCATTTTTCCTATAAGAGGAGCAGCTCTGCTGCATTGAAAGGATCAATTTTTAGGGGAGGCAGTAGGGTAGGATAGCATTTGGAGGAGCCAGCCAGTAGTTAGGTCTCTCTCTGCCAAAATAATTACTCTCCCTGCCAAAAATTCTTCTCTCTGATCCGAAAATTCTTTTTCTTCTCCGGCCTTTCATTTCCCAAGTAGCAAGTAGTTTTTTTTCATTTGGGCAGTAAGATCAAACACTCCCTCTGCCGAAATTTACTCCCTCTCTGCCCAAGTTTATTTTTTTCTTCTTCTTCCATTGTTTCCTTCTCCTGTTTTCTTAGTTTGTAATTTCCTAAATTTTCAAGGAGTTTTCAATTGATCAAGAATTTGTGTTAGGTAATATCCTGTAATTTATTTTTCATTGTGTTGAATTTTGTGAGTTTTAAGTGTGTACTTTTTAATTCCTCATTTCAAGAGTTGTTTCGAAAATACCTAGTGTAAAAATTATGTCTACTGTATTTTTCATCATTTTCTTATTTTCCTTTTCTATGGACGAGTAGTCGTTATAGGCCCGGCCTAGGGTGATCATCACCCTATGGCTTAAGTAGATTTAAGATTCTCACACCCGTGCTAACAAAGCTTGTTTATGTTTAATCCGGGCTTGTAGCTATCGATTTAAAACTCAAGGTTGTTAAGTTTTTGATTTTGTGTCGACAATAACATTGGCACGCATAATGCTTAAATCGATGTCACTTTGAGGGTTTAACAAATTTCCTATCAAGCCTTGGTTAAACAAAACACCGAAAAGAAAAAGAAAAGGATTTTATTGAATTATCTTCCGAGAGAGCGCACAATTACCGTGTGGCTTGATCGCGTTAAATCGTGAGAATCATGAATCTATTTAGACTATAGGTGATATGAACCTTAGCCCGGACCTCTTATTTTAATTTTGAGCAACCTTTTATTTTCAGTCTTTAATTTAAATATTTAGTTCTAAAATCACCAAAAATCAAGAAACGAAAGGGTTGGCTACCTACAGCTAAAAACTCACTTTTAGACCGATAAAGTTATTTCACTCCAGAAAACTGTTCTCTGTGGATTCGACCTCGGACTTACCAAGTTATATACTTGCAAGCGATTTCATAGCCCTATGCTTGGGGTTAGGCACTTTGAGATACAAATTGTGGTCGCAAGCAGCTTGTTCACGGCAAACTTGCATTTACCGGTAGAAATGGAACATAAGGCCTATTGGGCGATTAAGCACTTGAACTATCGTTTGCCCGAGGCCGAAGCCCATAGGAAGCTCCAATTGAATGAGCATGAGGAAATGAGGCGCGATGCATATGATAACTCTAACATCTACAAGGCTATGGTCAAGGATTTCCATGATAAGAACATTCAACGCAAAAATTTTGAACCCGGTCAAAAGGTGTTGTTATATAATTCTAAATTGCATTTGTTTCCCGAGAAGTTGAGATCACGATGGATTGGTCCGTATGTTGTTCATAAAGTGTATCCTCATGGTGCTATTGATATTTTCAATCCAAAAGATGGTAACATTTTCAAAGTAAACGGTCAAAGGCTTAAGCCATTTTTGGAAATTTGATATTGAGGAAGAGGTTGAGGAGTTGGTTGATCCAGTTTACACGGATGCCCCCTCTGCTTGATTCTAGTTACGCTTGAAAATGAGTCTAGAAGACTATAAATCCTTGGAGGTTGAGATACCTCTAGCGTTTGTCGTTCTCGAACGGCTGTTTGTGGTCAGGTATAGCCACCCGGAATTTGAGCTACGTTTGGAATACCTAGGATATTGGAAGTCTTGGCAAGCAGTGAGATCGGGGCCAATACAGTCCAGCAATGTTTGATTTTAGTGTCGAGCCCCATGGAAATTGTTTCAAAGTGGGGTGATGTTGCTTGGAGTCTAGAGTTCTGTGGATCATTTCTCATAAAAATAAGGGCAGTGTTTCACTTGACTCGAAAGGGAGCGGTAGCCTATTAGATGATGACGCTTCTCCTTAGGTTACACCCGTACCTCTTCTATATTGCCGTTGTGGACGGTCGAGGCCCACGCGATTGGTTTGTAAGGAAAAGGGGGGGCGAATTTTAGGGAAAAAGAAAATTTAGAGTCGCCACCCGGGGTTTAATTTTTGGAAAATGTTAGGTACCCGAGGAACCGTTTAGAAAATAATGACTCTTTTTGTGCCGCTGAAAAAGGGTTTGGTCCGCGAAAAATAGATATTTGGGTCCGGGAGCCAGGTTACCCGCGGGGAAGGTTTTCTTTGAAAAATGCACCCCGCGTGCCCGGAATTTTCCGGTCTTTACTAAATATTTATGGGACTTTTCTGAAAAGATTTTATTGAAAACTTCAATACATAAACGATTTATGAATAAAAAAGTAGAAATAACACATTAAGGAAACAAATAATGATAATAAGTAGGAGGTAAATTGACATGAAATAATAAGAAGCAAGGATGATACAGCAAGAATAGAGAACTAAAGGGGGTAACCGTAATAAACCATTTGTAAGTTTTTTAGAAAACAGAGAATCAGAATCGCAAAAACAGAGCATGAAAATCATATTTTGCCACTGACACCATACGGTGTCTAAACACACACCGCACGGTGTCACAGCTGAATGTCTTTCAAAAATTTTGCCTTCGAACCAGAGAAGAAAAGAGGTGTTTTCTTAATGCAAAAACTGTAATTTCTTAACTAGAAAATCTTTGAAAGGGGTTTATGATGTACCTCTATTGTTCGAATGCCGTAAATACACATCGAAAATGTTCACGGCATTTTCTCAGAGGCAAGAACGACTCATGGGTCACCTTATTTGATACAATTTGGATTCGTCGGGTTCGGAGGAGGCATGGAACCTCTCCTAAACCCAGCAAATACTCCCCTCAATAACAAGAATGTTACTGAAACACTGATATACCTTTGAAAAGAGTGCGGGTCTCTCGGTTTGAAAAGCTTAGCGAAGCTCGGGTGTGGTATCTTGGATGAGTTTGAAGATTTTTGGGAGGAAAAGAGGTATGGCAACAGAGCTTCAACAGGAAGGAATTTTTTTGGGAATTTTCGATTGATATGTATGTGAGTTTTTTAGCCCTCTTTTAAATCGTTTGACGGAGGTGAGTATATATATGCGAGGAGGTGTCGTACCTCTCTCACAAGAGTGAGATTCTCACGGTGAAATGATGGTTTTTGCCGTATCACGCGATTGAATTGAGCTGCTGGGCAACCCAGGAATCGCGGTGATGGGACAAGGGCACCGCACGGTGTGTAAGGTGGTACCGCACGGTGCAACAAGGGAAGTCGTGCGGTGTCAAAGGATTTTTGGGCCGTACGGTTCTAAGAAAGAAGCCGTACGATTCAGGTGATTTTTGAGGTTTTGGCTTTTTTTTTTTTGACCCGAGGGACCGTTCCAAGGTATATTTCGTATTCTTTCATCATCGGGACGCATAGGCCATCAAAATTGGGGTGTCTACAGCCGATCTGACTAATAGGGAAACACAGTCTCGAGTTTCGGGGAGAAAAGTAGTACCCGTTAATCGCGTGAAGATTTGTTCGTTAGGGACTCGGCTATCACGGAGCGAGTCGGTACTAATGATTTTCTCTTAGTTGGTAGTTGGAAATTCAGTCTTTTGCAGGGTAACCAGGCTACCGTACCAGCCTTGGTAGTTTGGGTCGGACTTGGCGGCGATTGAGGCATTCAAGAGCCCTAAGCATGGGTGCGGCGAAATGTCGCGGTTGTAAGGCCTACAAAGTCATTGGGGACGGCCATGTGCGACTAACTGTGGCCCCCAATGGGGCCGAAGGAGGGAGCCTTGGAAGCTTTGCCAATGACGAACGGAGTGGATGATGAAAAATTCTCAAACTGGGTTGAGGTGTCGGGTGGTTGACATTCCACCCCGTCGGTACATCTTTGTTCCTCCCTCTCCTTACTTTGTGTTTCATGCATTGAGGGCAATGCACATTTCAAGTTGGGGGGGG
>JAXBDA010009404.1:0-12617 GCA_036023075.1 Gaultheria prostrata
AATCAGATTCACTCTCTCATACTCGCCCTCAAGCATTTTTCTTCCTCATTCATAATTATTTTCTTCTTCTCCTCATTCTTTAAGAGATCAATGCTTCATGTTTAATCTATGCCTTTCTGAAAAGAGTTTTATTAATGCTTGAAAAGAATGTAAGAAGAAGCTGGAAAGGGGCTCAAAACACAAAAACCTGAAACTGGTTTGAGCGCTCAAGCCCTGCACTCTGAGCGCTCAAACTGGTTCTAGCACTCAATCCCTGAACATTGAGCGCTCAAACTGGTTTGAAGGCAGTTTCATTTTCTATACTTTCCAGAGATTTTTGGCATAATAAGATGTTCTTTTAATCTTTTTGTGGTGTCCAAGAGCTCAAAATGTGATTGTCAATGAAAAACCCATGAGGAAAATGTATGAGGAGTATGAGGTTTGAGCGCTCAAGCATCTACCCTGGAGCGCTCAACCCCCAGTCTGGGAGTCGAATCTTAACTTGTGTTATTACATTCTGCATCAATTTCATGTTGTTGGTCTTTCCTTTATTAATGTTTATCATGTAAATATCCATTGTAATTTTGTCATCATCATCTATCATATAGATCACGTTGCACAAGTATCCACCGTAAACTTGCATTTTGCATTTTTATTGTTTACGTGATTCCCTTTCCTGATCTCCCATTAATGTGAAATAAATTGAATTTCAAATATTTCCAAAATCCCACAAAATATTGAGTAGAGACCGGTTCACGGACCGGGCGAGAAGGGTGTCGTAAAACCCTTCCCTTCTCGTAACCAAACCCCCGAATCCGAGAAATCTTTGGTTCTGCAAAGATCAGTAAGAATATTTTCATTGGGCATACGAGTCATATTTTAAATTGGTTTCTCGGATTCGGACCTCAAATCCAGGTGGCGACTCTAAAAATGAATCATTTGAAAATCCATTAATCAATCGAATCGGCGCATTTTCCGCGGACTGTCAACACCCTTTATACTAGAAAATGCTTGAACAAAGCACTTATGCAAAGTGTTCGACAAAAATACTTCAATGAAATCTACTCATGCGAAACTTATGCAAGTGTTTGTAATTCCTAACAGCGATACAACAACCTACACATGGTTCTATGAATGCTTGACATACTTGATGCTAAATTGAACTTAACATAAACGTGGAAAAACTTCATGAATATGCACACACAATATGTTCAACTTCCTAGACTAGATGCATGCCAAAACTTGACCAAAATGGTGCCGAAACATAGATAGATCACAAGATGCATGAAGGGCATGTCGGTGCTCGCATTCCTGGTTGTTCGTGCAGAGAGCATGAGCGAAATGAGCATCTCAAAGGTAGGAAGTGCAAGCTTCGAGAGGTGGGTCTACGGCCTATGCTGATCACAGGGTTACGATATCACAGGGACGACAATCCTAATTGGGCTATAGCAAGGGAGATCCTAGTACTAACGCTAGATCTAGTGTTGGCGAGCAAGACACTATGCTACTTTGGCTTTCGCTTCGTCAGAGTTCCTCGAGGAGGGTGCGTCTAATAGCTTGCACTATACTATGCTTCTTGATTGTGGCGCCACAATGCTAACAACAGAGGCCAGGCTGTAAAACTTTCTGATTATCATTCATTGGTTCACGAACGCTGCGGAATGCTTGAAGAACATGTTGCAAATCATCACGGGAAATCTTACCGATCTCACCCTAGTGGAAGTCATACCAACTTGACTCAACAGATACAAACAAGCAACTCAAACAAATGACAGAAAAATGAAAAAGACTCAAATGGGTCAAACACCATCAATCTTGAGTTCAGAAGTAGTTCCATACACAATTGAGATTGAGCCTGATGTTGACTATGACGATCTAGAGGTTTACGCGGCTCCAGAGGCTACAATGAGTGTGTTGATGCCAAATTGCTTTGTCGGGTGGTGTTAACCCGGGGAAGGACACAGACGACGACACACAACACGACTGACATAAGGAAAAGAAAATAAAACAAACTTGCCTATTTTTCTTGTTTGCTCATTCTGATGTGCCATTAATCAAACGATGTTCCTTAACTGCCCTTATGCCCCTAATTCATGATAACCTTAGCAAAGATTAGTGCTAATGCCCCTAGTGTGGAACTTTTGAAGATGAGAACTTCCTTTTAACACGTTTTGATTGCCTCCCACTATTGCTCTTTGATTGCTTTATCTTGGCATGGTGCTCTAGGTGTATAAGGAGGTGCTTGCTAAGCTCTTATTCAAACTAATGCCCCAAATGGTCCTTCATTGACCCATGCAACTTCAACCTCAATTCCTTAACTAGCCCTCGAGCAATCATTTTGTAGGCGGTGTGCCCCTTGCATCCCAAATCAACTTCAATGCCCCTTGTGTACCAAATTAGCTTCTGATATCCCCAATGTAGGTTGATCAACTTCAAATGCCCCTTGTGTGGGCCAATCATCTTCAAAATGCCCCTAGTATAGGCGGATGTCATTCAAAAGGTTTATACTGTGGCTAGATGGAATGTGCTACTAAACTTGGACGGGCCGAACCCCAAGGAAGGGTTGCCTACGTATCTCAAGATGAGAATCAGGCCATAACGTAGTTCAAGGCTTGGGATCGCTCGGGTATTTTGCTCACATTTTTTTTTCTTTTTTTTTTTTTTGTGCGGTTGTGCAATACCTGGATTCCTCGAGCTTTCTAGTTGACCCATTTAGCGAGTGTTAAGCTAGCAATCCCCAAGCCTTTCAGCTCAGAGCGCTAGGTTTTAAGAGACCCCCACAGGCTTAATTACTCAAGTAAAAAAGGCTTATCAATCCAAGCTAACCATGTTGAGATTTTTCTTCTTCTTCTTCTTTTTTTTTTCAACCCTAACTTTTGCCTAAGCCGCCCTTTCGGGTTTTCGGCCTAGCGGGCTTCTCTCAAGGGTAATATTCTTTGAACTATCCAAGCTAGTAGCCTTAACAAATCCATTTCCATATGAATCCATTAAACGTGAAACTTTTCCGACTAGGGTTCTCTTAAAGATATGAGGGCCTGCCCAATGCGTCCTTCAAAACTTTCTCCAAGGACGGAAAATGGCCTCTCGATCTTCTTCAATGCCATATCAACCTCCTTCGGATCTCCAACTTGTATTTTCTCATCAAGCGTCCTTACAACCCTTCACTGATAAACTGGGGCTATGGTACGAGGTTTATAAACATTTCTGGTCCATCAACTCTAGCGCATTGTATCTATCATTCATTCAACCAGCACGCCTTTGTCCCTTCATACTCCGTCACAACTTGCAGTGACGACAAATCTTATTTTAGTTGGGACTATGGCTTCTGTATCATACACCAGTGAACATGGCTCGAGTCAAAGTTTGGATCAAGGTTTAGTAGCCTTACAGGGCAAAAGATAACTTATATGCGTGCCAACTTCCGAGGCTCCTGTATCGTCTTTCGCAGTACGTCCTTGGTGTCCTCATTAATTTCCTTGACTGCTCCATTGGCGTGCGGGCAGTAAGTGGTCAACATGTGATGGCTCGGGTAACTCGCCAAGGTCAAAGCGAGCAAAATAGCCTTGAACAATCCCAAACAGCACAGCCAAAGCCTAAAAGGGTATTCACCTCCCTGAGAGATATGTCACTATCCGAAGCAATGGAAAGACTGGTAAAGGCTGGGCACCTTAAACCCCTTGAAACCATGGCACCTTAAAACCCCATGCCTTCCTTTTACAATGCCTCTCAATTCTGTGCCTTCCACCAATCCCCTGAACATCTCACTGACAACTGCCTCCGCCTTCGCCTCCGCCTCCGCCATGAAATCCAAGACCTTTTCGATTCCAAGAAACTCGTACCCCCGACCTCACCTAAACCCGATGTCACGAATCCGGTACCAAAGCACCAATTCTTTTTCCCTAACCAAACCCGCTCTAGCCACATAAATCCTACTAACCCTGATCCCAATGCCCTGATCGCCCCATTTGCAAACCCAAAACCCATGAACCTTACCTTGTCTATTCATACCAACACAAATGTCCAGTCACACCCTGTGAACCCTAACATGTTGGGCGGCATGATACACTATCCTTCGAATATAGATCGGCAAGACATGAAGTTTGATTGGCTTGATGCCGAGAAATTAGCCAGTAGTGAGAGTTGGGGGTTAGATTTTCCTGAAGATAGTCAACCATTAGAGCCGGATATGGTCATGCTCAATACTCTGTTTGTCCCCAGTAAAAACCTATCTAGAAAAGTGGAGGGAAAAGGAGAAGAGAAGAAAGGAGGAAAAGAGTTGATTCCGGAAGAAGAAGAATTTGTTTACCCGCCAAGGAGTGGAGGCCATCCTCGATTTTCCCTCCCTAAGTGATGATGAGGGTGATTGACTTGATGAATGAGACTACGATGAGATTTCTGTTTACCAATGATGAGGACTCAGTAGATAATGCTATAGTAATGCTGACAAGTCAAGAGCCTGAGGAGGAATTTTCAAGTGCAACCATGAATGCTACTGGAAGACTCAATAATTGGAATTCGAGGAAGCTCTAGTGGAAGTCAAGTCATTTGAGTCGTCTGTTTCTGACCTCGAGTGCAGTAATAGTTTTAGTAGTGGTCATGGTAATGAGTCGAGTCAGTTCAGTAGAAAGTCAGAATCAGCAAAGTCTGTAAAGACCGGGTCATTAGTCAAGCCCGCGTCTCATTTTTAGCCCGTGTCTCATCTTTTTAGTGCCTCTGTTTTGAGTCCGATGTAGTCCCATCTCTTTTTATATTAATAAGATTAATGTCGAGTTTGCTTATTTCGCTGTGCTTGAAATTGAATGTGTGGATCCGGATAATCCCTGAAACCGTTAAGGAAGTGGTAGAATTAGAGGAAGAAAGGAAAGCTAAGTTCATAGTGATGACCTTATTAAGTCGTAAGCTAGTCCAAATTGGTTCCTCTCTATCGCTCAGAGAATGCGAAAGGTTGACTGAAGTGCTAAAGGAGTATAAGGGTGTATTTGCTTGGTCTTATGATGACATGCCTAAGATTTTGTTATCATAATTAGTAGTTGGATAGGTATTGCAACTCGGAGTCTGCTCAATCTCATCTTTCATCTCAAACTTCCTTTTCAGAGCATCCTCCATAACAAAGGTTTGGTCACGAAGAGGGCTTACGATTGGGTGTTCAAGGTTGGAGTGGGCTAAAAGGTTTTGAACCATGGCAACAAGATCGGCCATATTACTCTGCATATCGATCAAAGAGGCTTGAATGCTAGCAATCATATCCACAATGCTCTTGAGGGTTAATTCTCATTCCATCGATGATGAGGGTTCAGAAGACAAAGATTCAGAGATTCAAAGGACTGACAAACCGATGCTGAGATTTCTGTTTAACCTACCACTATTCGGATCACACTTCAAGAAGACTCAGTAGATTCTTGATCTTTGCGCGCGAATTGAGACGTAGAGAATTCTAATAAGAACCTAGTGCAAGCTACCACTACCAGAACGCATTATCCCTTTTACACTCGCAAGAACATTCAAGCATACGAAGAGAGCACAGTGCATGCAAGCACCACAGCAACAAATGTCTTACAGGGTTTTTGTCCTAAAGGGAGAATGCTATGGATGTCTACATGAACTAAAGGCTTGGGTGGTCTCAAAAAGGGTAGCCCGCAAATTAAGGTCTTTCAACCCATTTATCATACCGAGGTGGTACGTAACTCACGGGGGTGGCTGCGTTCCTCGGCCGGGGCTGCTTAATAATGCAAAAAGATAAAGAAAACGTGGACTATCCTAAACAAATGAACCAATGGCGTTTTGAAGTTTAGCCCTCTTATCTAAACTCCCCAGCAGAGTCGCCACTGTGAGCGCCCCCACCCCTTTTCGAGAGCTCCCCGCTCTCGTCGCCGGGAGGCAGGGTCCTCGGGGGCTTGGCTTTCCGTTGCAAAAAACTGCACTCAATGCGGCGTCGATACTCTATCTCTATGCTGGATTGATGACCATATGCGCTACCGAATATTCGGGTTACCAATACTCACCGAAGACCAGAGTCGCCACTTGGTTATAGCTCCAAGAACCTTGAATGACTCTATATATGGATAGGCTTGATCCTTGTAATCACAGACGGGTTCGGGGGCTAAGGTACCGAGTGGGAAGGTGTTAGGCACCCACTCCACCCAATCAAATGATTGGCCTCTACTCATGACCATTGGTTCAATTTGTTACTACCCTAAATGCACGAGACTCAAGCAAACGGATAGGTGGATTTTAGTAAAACGTTTTCGAAAGAAAGTTATTTTTTTGCGAGAGGGAAAAGCAACCAGTTGAAAACCACCTCCATCAAATGCAGCACAAAATAGAAACAGACGCCTTATGAACGGGGACTCAAGGCTAAATAGCTTATTATCATCTTACATCCATAAGTGATGATAAGCAATCACCCTCGGTTCCTCGCATGAAACTAACACATGCAAAACAAAAGATTAATCTGTCGTTGCGAATGCCAGATTGTGAACCTACTTCTAGGGGTTCTATCCTAACGTGATCATGATATGGCCTTGAACTGAAAAGGGGCTCATGCGATACAAAATAACAAACTAAACAAGATTAAATGAACATTATGCATGCATGCATGAACAAAACACGAGTGTAGACACCCCAATTTTGATGACTTGTGCATCCCCGATGATGAAAGAGCACAGAATATACCTCGGAACGGTCCCTTTGGGTTAAACAGGTCAAAAGAGCCAAAATCCCAAAAATATCTGAATCGTACGGCTCTCTTCTCAAGGCCGCACGGTCCAAAAATCCTTTGGCACCGTACGGCTTCCTTAGCCACACCGTGCGACACCACCTTGCACACCGCACGGTGCCCTTGTCCCATCTCCCTGATTCCCGCGTTCCCTCAGCAGCTCAATTCAGTGGCGTAACACGGCATAAGCTACAACGTAGCTCATCATTTCGCGTGAGAAAGTACGGCACCCATGGCCTATATGTACTTATCTTTGTCGAACGGTTTTAAGAGCTCGAGTTCACCCCCGAAGGAAAGAAACGACCGAGAACCCTCAACAAGAATCCTCTCAATCATCCTTTTGCTACTCTATCAAAATCATTTCTAGCCAAGGTTATACACAAGATCCTCATTTCCATAGCCCAAAATCACCACTTTTCAGCCTCTAAACCGATCCCATTCAAAGGTTCTGGTCTTAACCGAAGAAACCCAAAGGTATCATTTCGTGTTCCAATTAAGGCGATAATCTTCTGAGGGGAATCTCGCTGGGTTTAGGAGAGGTTCTATACCTCCTCCGAATCCAGTGAGTTCAAACTTTCGTCAAAGAGAAGTGACCCGTGGGTTGCTTCTTTTTTTTCTCTAAGGCAGTGACGTGAACACATTCAATGTGTTTCACGGCATTTGCTCCACCAAGAGATATATTGTTAATCTTTCAAAAGATTTTTGGTTAGAAAACCATGACTTTTTTTTACAGAAAAACGTCCCATCTTTACCACTGATAAAAAAATAAAACTTTTCAAATATTTGTACAGTGACACCGCGCGGTGTCACAAACTGTACCGCACGGTGCATTATGGCATGCCGTACGGCATCAGGGGAAGAATCCGATTTGGGATGCTCTGTTTTAAGTTTTGAAGCTTTGTTTTTTCTTAAAAACTTACAAGTTCTTCATCACAGTTTCTCCCCTGTGTTTCTCGTTCTTACACTTATGCCCCCCTTTTCTTGTTAATTAATTTATTTAAATGTTTATATGCATAATTATGTGATTCAACTCTTTTTATTCGTTTCTTTGAGCATATCATTTATTTATTTACCGTTTATGTGAATAAAAGTTTTCAGTAAAATCTTTTCATTAAAATCCCACAAATATTTAGTAAAGACCGGAAAATCCCGGGCACGCGGGGGGCATTTTTCAAAGAAAACCTTCCCCGCGGGTAACCTGGCTCCTGAACCCAAATCTCTATTTTTCCGCAGACCAACCCTTTTTCAGCGGCACCAGGAGTCAATATTTTCTAAACGGTTTTTCGGGTACCAAACATTTTCTAAAAATTAAACCCCGGGTGGCGACTCTAAATTCTCTTCTTTCTTTTTCCCTAAAACTCGCCCCTTTTCTTTTCAAACAACAAATCGCGTGGGCATCCGACTGTCCACAACGAGCTTGAAACACGAAACATGATCAAATTAGGAAACTTTCCTAAAATGGAAACTTTCCCAAACGGGACACCAAACCAAAATAGGAAACCTAAACGGATTATGCAACAGTGCTTGTAGTTAAATCATGCGTACATACTAATTACGTGTGGGTGTGTGCATGCAGAACAATAATTAAACTACTTTAACTATGCAAGGGAAAAACAGTAATTTCAGATGCTAAAAATATCTATACATTTAACTCAATTAAAAATCCTAAATTATGCATTAACTAAGCATAAATAAATAAATCTTAAACATACTTGCTAGAGCTGAACCGGCCTTGGGCTAGAGCCGGACCGGCTCTAGTCCTGGTACCGGCTGGGGCTGGTTCGGGTTAGGTTCAGGTACGTTCTGGTCCGTGATATTAATATATTATATCTGAAATTACGTTGCTAAAATTGGTGCAAATTTTAAAACTGGGTCACTAGGTTGGTCTTGTGATAGACCTATTTTGTGAATTCAGTTCACTACAGACATGGGAAAGTGTAGACACCCTAAATTTGCACGGTGAATATTTTAAGCTCTGCAGTGTGCAGACTCCCGACATTGAGAATGATGCCTGAATGCTTTGGGTCAATTCAGGTAAAGCTAAGAACCATTGTATGGATTTGTAGCCAATCCAACAAAAGCCATCTAGAACCAAAAAGTCTTCCTAACCCAAGCCAAAGAGCCGGTCAGTACATCGTTCAACCGACCGGCATATCCTTTTGTCCACTTGAGAAATCCAGTCTCCTAGCACAGTCCAAAGATCTCTCATCCAAATTAACTAACTGACAAGTACATCATTTGGCTGGTCGGCACTTCGCTTGCTTCCAGAAGCTTCTCGTTCAGAGCCCGACCAAGACTCAATCTCTTCGCCGTCGATCGGATTACTTCGCAAACAAGTTTAGGACTCTTAGAGATAGAGTTTGTATGTGCAAACCTCTCCCAATTCTAGTTCTAATCGGATTAGGTCACTTCCTTTACAACCTTTATAAATAAAGGTCTTTGGCCTCCAAAATTGACATACAATCATTCACCCCCATACATTGTTACTTTGCAGAAATACTCCCAAAAACCCTAGCTTCGAAAGCCCTAACCTCCAGGAGAGCGAAAACACACGAGTGCAAAACCCCCAAATCTAAGCTTAACTTCCTAGGTTTCGTGAGTTCAATCCACCAAGCAACCAATCCAAGCAAACAAAAACATGAGGGAGTAAGTTACGAAGACAACAAAGACTACAAAGTCTTCTGTTTAGTTTGATTTCATATTTTTGTTCGTTCTAACATTGATCAGCATGATCTGCTGGCCACCAAATCCATTGGTCGACCGGTAGATCAAATTGTTGGCACAATTGTTTTTCATTCTGTTGTGTATTCTTATATCACTGCATGATCCCTTACCCTTACCCCGTGTGCAATGTACTTCCTGTCCACCACCCATATTTGTTAAAGGCTTAATTAATTGGTTTAACCTGTGAAATCTTTTAAAATATTAAAACAGTTTTATGTTGGGTGAGTAAGGGCTAGCCTTTGTGGTTAGGCAGAGATGGGTGCCTAACGCCTTCCCCTCACCGTACCATTGTTTCCCGAAATCCTGAATCTCTTTCTGGTTTCTTGGTTCTTCAAAACCAAGTGGCGACTCTCACGAATTCATACGGTGTGCTGCAACGGGTACCTTGACGCGATAGAAATAAACGCCATTGACCATTCCTATGTGGGGAGCTCGCGCGCAACGAGCGGGTGTCCACAGAAAGGGTACATGATCGATGGTCTGTTCAAAATGAATGTAATGACTGTTATCCCAAAGATTAATAAAATGAAGTCTCTAGTTGCTTACTTGCTTTTTTTTTTGAACTACAGAAAAGTTGCTTACTTGCTTGAGTCTTCCATTTTATGGCATGGTAGACTAGGTCATGCTAATTATGAATCTATTCGTAGATTATTAACTTAGATCATATCCCTGCTTTTCAAATTGATAAAAATCACAAGTGTGAAACTTGTGTTGAGGTGAAGTTAACGAGGTCTTTATTTCATTCGGTTCATAGAAGTACCGAGCCACTTGGATTAATCCACATTGATGTGTGTGATTTGAAGTATGTCCAAACACCTAGTGGCTATAATTATTTTATTACTCTTGTCGATGATAACACGAAATATTGCTATGTTTACTTGCTAAAAAGCAAGGATGAGGCATTGGACAAATTCATTCTTTAAGAGAGAGAGAGAGAGAGAGAGAGAGAGAGAGATGCACTTTGAGAGTTGTCCGTGGTTCTCGAGATAGTGAATCAGTGGTGAGTTCACTTCTCCTTGGATATGGAATCCTCCTCTATTTTCTTTTTCTGTTATTCGGTATATGCATATCCAATTATGTATATGTAGAATTGGAATTGGGTTCATAGAATCAGAAGTGGGTTTCATACATATGTGTGATTTATATTATGCATTTGTGGTTTTGTACCCTAGCATATATACATATAACTTACCTGTAGTGATGTTGTGGTGTGCATTTGATGGGGTGGGGGTTCTAATATAGTAATCGGTTCTTGGCGTGAGATTAGTCCATGGGGGCTGCCCATGGAGTATAAATAAGGAGGGTCAAGATATATATTAGCAGTAATGACATTGTTAATAATTATAGTGGTAAATAAATTAGTATTGTAGGTGTTCATTAAGTTGATTTCAGTTTATGCATTCATTTTATTTAGACTAGTGGGGTACTCGAGCATTGCATTTTGCGATCTATTTCCGATCGAGGTGAGTGGTTAAGCATGTGATCCTTTCTTTTGGAATCCTCTTGAGCCTATCGCTTCTTGACTGGAGAGGGTAAAACCCGTACTCCCTCTTAGGTGCCCTAGCTCGGCCTAAGAACGCGGATGTACCCTACAGGGGAGCCGAGCTAGGGAAGCCACGAGTAAGGCCAGACGTACAATACATAATCCACCGTGGCACCACGATAAGGTGCAGGGTCAGACCGAACTTCTAATAGCTCGGTCCTGGGATCCACAGAATGACGAAAGTATAGCCGAGCTATGTGGCAGAACGGTTACACCGCTATTGGGCTAAAAGAATGGCAGGGCATTCTGGAATGATCTGGAATACTCTCTTATGTGATAAGAGATGTATCCCGTGATCTAAGGGAATGATGTAAGCATTCCATATCAGATAAGGAATGTGGGATCCTATTAAGAATCATGCTGGACGCACATATGGGGATAAGTCCTATATGGAAAGAAGTCCCATGCTTTGTGGAGACCGGTGCAAAGGCACTGTGATACCTAATAGGACTGATCCTATTAGGAAAGGTTTCCTAACGTGATGGGGAAACTAGGGCAGCGAGGACCCTTGATCAACAAGCTAACCTATACCTATAAATACATGCATTACGCCTACGGTGAAAGGTACGCTGTGAAACCTATTCATACGCATTGTTCTTTGCTTGCTTAGTAAACCCCTTTTACTAACTTAAGCATCAGAGGGCCTTTGCCATTAAGGGCAGAGGTGCTCTAACCGATCCTTGTCTTGCAGGTCAGAGGCACTGTCAACCCTACGAGAAATCTACCCTCTACAATTGGCGCCGTCTGTGGGAAACATACACAAAAGCTTTTTTCTTTGTGATTAAGAAAGAAATCCATCCATGGCTGCATCAGAACCGGTGTTCCCTACTCCCAGGCGCGAAACGTCACGAGATGACGAGATGGTCACGCCACTGCCCCAAACAAAGGAGAAACGAGCACCCACGGCCCCCACCGCTCCTCGGAAGGGCCATGGATCGAAGCGTTTCGATAAAATACAAGAAATACCGAAGTACAGGGGCCGACACCGACAGTCTGTGACCCCGGTGAGGTACGAACGGGAGCGATCCCACTCTGGTGAAAGGAGAGGCCAGAGTCCCCCACGTGACGGGAGGAACTCTGGCGATAGGTCTCGCGACCACGAGAAAAGTCATGATCAGCGGGAGCAAGAGGCCGAGGAGTTGGCCCGGCAACTTGCCCGACGAGAGCGGGAGGTTGAGGACTTGAAGCAGCGCCTCAAAGAGGCGGAGAAGGATCTCCACTCTCGTTCTCACATCATGCAAAGAGAGGAGGAACCAAAAAAGGCCAGGGACCGTCGGCCTCGTGAAAATCTTTCCACGGGAAGGAAATAGTCTCCACGAAAAAGGAGAGAGAGGAGCCCCTCCCACAAGAAGGGCGTTGGGAGGAAACATGCCAGGGACAGATACGAGAGATCTGGGTTCAACGAGCAAAGGGCCAGGGACCGGTATGGGGATGCTCGCCCGGAGGGTGGCCCAAAGACTGCACGAGAAGCAGCAAAAGAAGCCCTGGGGCGAATAGCAGCTTCTCCTTTTGCCCATTGGATTAGGACGGAGAAGATGCCGAGCAGAGTCAAGCACGACACGTTTGTACTCTATGAAACAAACACTGACCCCGTCATGCATATCCAGCACTACCAGCAGGCCATGTTCATGCATGAGAACGATGATGCCGTGCTAT
>JAXBDA010009405.1:0-12616 GCA_036023075.1 Gaultheria prostrata
TCGGGGTCTCACAATGATCTTTGAAAAAGGTTGGAAGAATGTGTCTATTGAGTCTGACTCCCAAGAGGCAGTTACTCTTTGCAGTGAGGAACCAAACCTCAACCACCCTCACTATGCTATTATCTGGGAGACAAAACTCCTTATTGGACGTATGGAGGCATCTATCTCTCACATCTATCGTGAAGCTAATACCAGTGCAGACATCTTAGCGCATTTTGGTGCAGAGCAGGAGGAAGATTTTGTGGAGTGCCAGGAGGTTCCTATGGTAGCTAGGAAAAGCATCATAGAAGATGCTTTGGGCATTGGCCGTGTTAGGGATTAGTTCTAGTTTTCGTTTCTGTTCTGCTTTTGAATTGTTTCGAACTTTTCGTTTGGTCTGTTACCTTTTGTTCGTAAACCTTTTAGTTTAATGCATTAATTTCCGTTGCACCAAAAAAAAAAAAAAAGAGTAAATAAAGAGAACAGAAAGTGGAAATATCATTATGATTTTTTTCTGGTTGGGATATTCTTAATCTCCATCATAATCTTCGAGCATAGAGTTTTAGTGGGAAAACTTCTAGTCAGGGATCCCTGACTTTTGTTAAAGTCAGAACATCACATTTTCCGATTGAATTTTTATGATCCGAACTATCCAATGTGTTTGTTTAGAATGTGTTTTTAAAGGGTGCCCGCGAGGAATCATAAAAAAAAATGTCCGGAAAGGGGTTCATCCGAGCAGTTTTTCGTAAAATATATATCCTACGGTTTGTATGAAAAATTGCTCGGATGAAGCCCTTCCCGGTCATTTTTTTTATGATTCCACACAGGGGGCTTTAATAACATGTTTTAAACACATTGAATGGCTCAGATCATCAAAATTCAATCAGAAAATATGAGAATGAGAAGGATCCCTGACTTTGACTAGAAATGGAACCGTGTTTTAGAAGCATATTTTGCGGGGAATAAATCTGGGAAAAAGGAAGAAGCTTAGAAAGTCCGTTGCATTCTTCGGATAGAAAACTGCAACACCTTGTTTGGAAGGGTTTTTGACAACCGATTCTCAAAACCCTTGAAAACCCTTGTTGAAAACCCAAATTGGTTTTTGAGAACCGATTTTCAAAATCCTTCATAAAAAAAGAGGGCAGGAAACCATTGGGGAAACCGAACAAGGGAGGGTTTTCGAAATCCGGTTCCGAAATCTCAAACGAACAAGCCGTCAGTTGCTTCCTAAAATTCTCAATAACTGTGGCCCTAGCTACGAGATATTGTAATTGGCTCACGTGGTACTTCAGATGTCTTTTTTTAGTATTCACTTCTCTTAGAAAACGTGCTATCCGGTAAGAGATGATTAGCCACGACTCGTAAGTCGTAAGTAATTATCTCGATAGTCAACAGTGATTACCTAGTGATAGACCACAAGACCACAATTAATCTACAGTTATTTGAAATTCTTTATGATGTCGATTCCAATGAAGAAGGTCTCATGAGGAATTAATTATTACTTGCGTACCATTTACGAAGAATTAATTAATATAGTACTGTATATCAAGGTTAGGTCAGCAATGGCTTTCACCAGATCCTTCTTTCACAAAGAATCACTTAGAAAAATATTAATTAAATAAGAATCCAAACTTCAAACTCTGACAAAAAAAAAAAAAGCATTTCGAGAAAGCGTAGGATACAGAAAAAAAAAAAAACAGGAAATGAAACATGAAAGCCCGCGGACGATTGAGATCTGTTCAGTGCACTGTTTAATCTCAACCATCCGGTGCATTTTCATGTTCCATTTCCTGTTTCTTTTTCATGTACTGTACTGAACCTCAAAGATTTCGCTGTGGGTCACCCAATTAGTCAAATACCGAGTCTATGAAGAATAATCCTTTGATTTCACGGCATCGGTAGTGAATTTAATTAAGCCGTCTTGTAGACCGCGTTTCTTTTTCATAATTTCACTATTTAAGTCACAACCTCAATAGAATTACTATTAAATAATCAAGATTAGCTTTAGGTTATTCGCACGCGACGAGTATTTAAAATAAAAAATCAACAATTATGGTCAAGAAAATGATTGATTCCCGAGTAGACAACTGAATAGTGTACAAGAGTACTCAGCTAAAAAGTCGACTGGCTTGTTCGTTTGAGTTTTCGGAATAGGGTTTGGAAAATCTGGCCTTATTCGGGGTTTTGAGAACCGGGTGGGTTTTCAAAGGTTTTGAGAACCACCACCAGGTTGGGTTTTCAACAATGGTTTTCAAAGGTTTTGAGAACCGATTCTCAAAAATCCGTCCGAACAAGGTGTACGTATTTTTGTATAGTGAACGCGTGTACAGTGAACACGTAACATAGCAAGTTCTTTATTTCAATTTGATTGAACAGTCAAAAGATGAAACTAACGATGGATTATTGGTTAGCTTAATTTGTTCTTTTTATGTTTCTCCATTGGAGTGGAGGGGAGGCAATTGTTTATTAAGCTTAAAAATCGTTTGTTCACTTGTTGGTCAAAGAACTGTCTGTCTACCGCACTGAACTAGTGATCAAGAATTGAACATACCAAACGCGGCATAGTCAACTCCCACGGTCGTATAAACTATCACGGCGGCAACGCACATCCCTTTTATTACTCCCTCAATTCCATTTTAATAGTCTTTCAAACCATAATATTTTAAAAAATTTAAAAATTTTGTATGATAGAACAACTTGAGATCTTTCATATGAGATCTATATTGCACATAAAATTCATTATAGATTGAAAGATATAAACAATTTAAAAATTACATTTGAAGTCAAACTAAATATCAAAATGGGACAAAGAGTGTAGTTAATAAGAAATATTTTCTTCTCCAACGACTTAAATATATGTTATGGTTGAGCAGAGCCGGCACTTAGTTAAAATTTGAGGTGGGACCGTTTTAGGTTCTTGAAAATTTACAAGTTTTGGATACCCCTCTTGGCCCCTGCTTTGGTACCTCTTATATAGGCATAGCCCAAACGCACTAAATTAAAATTTGAGGTGGGACCGTTTTAGGTCCTTGAAAATTTACAAGTTTGGATGCCCCTCGTGGCTCCTGCTTTGATACCTCTTATATAGGCATAGCCCAACAAAAAAAGGATCAATTTCTAATTTTGGTTTTCTAATTTTGGTGGGTATTTGTGCCTATATTTGCATACCTTTTAGGTTAGATTTTACCGTTGAAAGGCACTCTTTGTCAACAAATTAAACCAGTCTTTGTCGGTCATATTTTGTTATTTCTTTTCACATTGACCCCTATTTTGGTCTGCTGAGGTTAGCACAAAGCATCTCTCTCTCTCTCTCTCTCTCTCTCTCTCTCTCTCTCTCTCTCTCTCTCTCTTTCTTTTTTTGACTTTTGGACGTGCATTTCTTTAGAGTGATTTTATATGAACCCAAATTAATATCTCTAACCCTAAATTTCTTCTACACCCAGTTAATTAAGCAATTTAAATTCATACCTAAATGCATGCCTTATTTTCTAGTCTAATTCGAAGAGTACTGATTTGGTTTTCCGTTTGATTTTTTATGGGAATTAAATCCCATAAAATCACCACTTTAAAGAGGGTCGATAAAATCACTTTTAGTTCCTATTAGGACATCCCCAACAAACTCCCTAAATTTTTCTCTTAAAAAAAATAATGAATTGTGCACATTTTTCATTTTACCAACCCCCATCTCCAACAGTTCGTCTCTATTACCCTCCATATATAATTGAGTAATGAGAGAGGGAGAATTAAAGAATAAAAAATAAATGAGAGAGCTAGAGAGAGAGAATGCCGTGGGAGGGAGAGAAAGAAAGAATTACATATTGGGAGAATAGTACTGAACAGTGCCTCCCCAAATGGAGGGATTTTGAGAGCTATTTAGCAATTTCTATTTTAGGGAGGGGTTTGGCTCACTGTTGTGGTTGCTCTTAGGTCATTAGCTAAAAATTAAGTTGCTAAAAGTCAATTTTCTTTCACATACATTTTTTACTAAAATCACCTGACTTTAACAAATGGGTGTAGGTGATTTTAACAAATGATAATTTTAGCAAACGGGAAACTCATTCTAATATTTAACCTAAACCAATATTTTATTTGCACTCATCTACCCGCCACCACCATAGTCGCGCACACCTACACTTCCTCCCTACTCTATCTACAATGTTCTTCAATCGTAAGTCTCTTACTCAAATCTAACCTCTTTATTAGAAAGGGTCTTGCTAACGGGTGCACCATTGCATCCATTAACAATACAAAAAGTATTTTTTTTTTGTTCCACTTATATATAAAAGTATCAGCACCACTACATACCCAGAAAATATACACAGAATATGCCCAGAATTTGAAAATCAATGGCCCAGATTCACTTAGATCTGGGCCATTAATTTTCACTTTCTTGGTACTTTCTGTGCATATTTTCTGGACACCTAGACATTCTGTTAAAGTACACTTAAATTACATTTAAAGGTGTACTTTAAAGTACAAATGAGACCCACAAGTGTACTTTGATGTACCCCTAACTGGAGCAAAGAAAATTAAGTTTTGCATGTGACAATAATTTTTTTTCATGGATATTGGAACCAATCAGTTAGATCCCTTGAAAATTCAACATACGTGGACATTAGACAAAAAGTGGTTTGTTTAGCTTTTATTATTTGATTATACTGATAAAGATAATTATTTTGGTTAGCGTTTTACTAAGGAATTCTCTTCAATAGGCTTTTGAAGATGATTTTTTCTCCAAAGGCTATGGACAATTATTCAACGATTTTTGTAAAGGGACTTTCGACAAAGATGGAAAAAGAACTGGCTGCCCATGCAACGAACTAGGTCAAAAAAACACTCGATCACGACAACGTTAGAAGACTGCCAAAAAAAAAAAAGGAAAAAGGACTGGAAGTTCGGATCCGGGGTCCTGTAGTGAGAGAGCTTACTCCATGCGGGGGCCTTGTAGTGAGCTCCCTCGGTCTTCTGATCAACGACCAACAGTCCGGACCATCTTACATTTTAAAAATGCATTTTTACATTTAGTTTAACCCCAACTTATCAGGACCGTTGGTCGCCGATCGCACAGCCGAAGGAGCTCACTACACGCGTATAACGAGTTCCGTCACTACACGCCCTGGATCCCAGGAGTTCGTGTTTATGCAGCTAAGAATCACGTCTTTGTCACATTCAATCCATATTCAACATTTTGTTGCGAACCAATTCAAAAGAGATGAATTTCAAATTTTGTTGCTTTTGTTTCTCTCTCTCTCTGTATTTTTTTCCGTTTCTTAAAAGTCGTGAAAATGAATTGTATTTTGGAACAACTCTCTTGGTGAAAAATAGGTCACGACAACCGGTACGTAATGAGAACCGGTCGTAAATTTTAAAAATTCAACTTTTTCAAAAAAAATAAAATTTAAGTGCCTTAATCACAATCTCAGCTGTAAGGACTGTGAACCGGTACGTGAATCAGAAACGGATCGATACGAAACGGGAATTGGTTGATACGCACGTGATTTTCATCTCACCGATATATCGGAGAGTAACGGGATTCGAAGGCTATAACTCTGGTATGTGTGTGTATCCTTCAGAGTGTAATTTTCTGTAAAAGTAAACCACCTCAGTGTTCTCTCACTTCTTCCTCTTCTTGTATGCAACAAATATTTAGAATTCAAATAAACACAAAGAAAATTGAGTATTGATTTTGTTGAACCCCATACTTCCTAGAGAAGAGAACCCTAACCACTACGTAGAGACACCAATCTAGCCCAGACACCTGGTTATCAAAAAGAGACACTACGCTTGTGTCCTCTCTTTGCAAAAATTCATTCTTTCTCCTCTCCGCTTCTTCCAAAGAACTATATTCTACCAAGGGTGAGTTTCCGCTACGATATTTTCGATATTTAAGGTATTTTTGGACTATAAGTTGTCAAATCAGTTAATGCATGTAAAGAAAATGACTTATGAGAGAATACCAAAAATACCGAAAATACCTCTATGGAAACTCAGCCTAATTCTGAAGTGGTCTAGATCTGATTTCAACTTAGATAGTTCTGGATTGGACTAGTTAGATAATTTAATGGGACTGGGCCAGGCAGCCCAAGGGCCGAGTAGCCAGTTGGAAAGACCTGGAATCGGTAGCCTACATGAACCAAGTGGACTGGGCTCAGTGAAGACCAATTACCTTGGGTTCTGAATGGAAGAGGGTCGAGCCCGTGAGAGCATAACCCAACCCACTAACACAATGTCGGCCCAAAAAATTGTACCCTATAACTTTGTGACACGCGTCTTTTTTCGAATGACTAAGTCTATAATCTAGGCCGATCAAAAGAAGTTATTCTATTAACTCTAGGCTGCCAACCCCCTAACGGCTCGTTTGTCAGGCAAATAAGGTTTTGGTATTGTTGGCAGCCTTAAGCCATGAGTTGATCTATATGGAATCTTCAAAGTAACTAATGACAAAGATACCGGACCTGGCGATTTGAAACAAGAAGTTTTGCTGCTTCAACTCCAGCTGGTCCACGGTTGCAGCATCGGGGGATGTGGTGTTTGGTTTTCCGATGAACTCACCAACGTGCTCCTTTTCACCGGAGTGGACTGGATCTAGCTCTCTAGGCACTCTTCCACACGTAACACCCGACGTTTGTGCCCGACCTGGCCAGAAGTTGGCCAAGAAAGGCACTCCGACGGTCTAGTGAGAGGTTGAAGGAGAGAAGTGCCAAAGGGAAGTAGAATTGAGTAGGGTTAGGGTGAGTTGTATACCTCTTTTAGGGTTACTTCTCTTCCTTCGAATGATGTAGTAGTGCGTCACGAACCAATGCTCTCATCATTGCATGGGATTGTATCAAGTCGTAGCACGACGCGTGTCATAATGGCTCAGCTGCCGTCCTGATGACGTAGGACAGTTTGTTACGTGCATATGGCCCGTCACGAGTGGTAACCGCCCTGGATGACGTCACACATGCCACGTAGGAAGAACCTCCCTTGTTTCTCCTCGCGAGTCATTTCGGATTTACCCGGCTCGGATGACTCGTCTAGATCATTGTTGTCTCGGCCGAGTCAGTCTTGTCTCAACCGAGACGCCGAATCGTACCATCTCGGGGCATCTCCGTAGGGCTTCAAATGTGTCTCGGCCCACTTCTCTTCATTGAGTGGGCTCCAATCTGTTTGATACCTGAGCCCATGGTCGGAACCACTCTTGATCCTTGTAATCGTAGTATTTCAGCCCACTACAGGGGACATTCTAGCCTTTCATAGAGCCAAACTCACTTTGCAGTCCTCTGGAGCTACACTCAAAGACTGGAGTTTGAACAGTATAAAGATATATCGGGTACAGACTGAATCCAGCGAATCACCGGGGGATCTGTAGCCGGAGTTTGAAAAAAAAATTAAACTTACAAACACGTTCATTATTCGTGAAACCAAAACCTCATCTTCTAGTCTTGTAGCTGTTAGACAACAATTCACAGCCAAATTGAATTATTCACGTCGTCCAACTTCATACTTACCATTTACCTCCGGAACAAAAAACCTAAACCATGAGGAGGAACATGAAATTGGATGATTCACGAAAATTTGAGAAGCTAGAAAGTAATCTGGATTTTAGCATCAAGATTCCAGTAAGACAACGGTATTTTCGATAGGTATCCGGGATGTTGCCATCTGCTTCTGCTCGAATTTCGCTTTCGTCTATTTCGCACAACATTCTACTTACATAGGATCTTGCTTCCATGTCCTTTATTTACTTTTTTTTTTTTTGGTAATTAATCATTTATTACGAAAAATCAAACAATCCTTTATTTACTTTGGTTATGATGACACAGTAAAAGGGTCACCAAGCTAGTTCCTACTAGTCAATTCTGAAAGACACCGAATGACTCAGTACATTCATTTTATATGTTCAAATACCTCCAACAGACGGTGGCTTCAGAGCAACATCTATACATGGATTGTTACATTCAGGCAGACCGAGAATTCAACATCTCCTTCCATCTACGCATTGTAAGGATTTTCAGCATATTATTATGCTTCAATAGTTGCATGTTATTTCTATGTACTCATTACTGAGATACTCTGGACCATGAATGAAGGTAGCATGGTAATGAGTACGGATATTGATTTGGGTCTCTAGGCCTGCCCTCCTTGATGCCTTTTGGCTTTGATTTGGGGGCATGGTTCTGCAACAAAATGTCTGTGTAGCTCTTCGGTTCTTGGAGGTTTAGGGGGGCCACTGTTTCAGTGGTATTCTGAGCGCAGCCACTTTGTGCATATTGCCAAAGGTTAGGTCTGTTCTCAACCATCCCCCGCCCATACCCCCAATGATTGGGGACTAGATGGGTTCCGTTATTGTTGTTGTTGTAGTTGCATGTTATTTCTGAGTCTTCGATTGCAGTAAGGACACCTGTGGGCCTTGTCCATTTTACTATTAAAATCAAGGGTAGATTAGAAACAACAATGGAACAAAACCAAACCAAACCGAGTGAGATAACTATAGGGTTTTATGTGTTCAATTATCCCCTTGAGCTGTATTAAGATCTAATTGGAACTTTATCTCATGGTGAAGATTTATTCCAAGTCCATACTCCAAACCCCAATTTTAACTCAAACGAAATCAAAGTAAGCCTTATGTCTTGGGGTATTAGAAGATAGGATTAAGAACCTAAAAATCATTTGTTCCCAGTTATTCAGAGTACCATATCAGTTTGATGAGCCGAGGGATCTTTTAATATTCCTAAGGATGCTCCACATGAAAGTTGAAACAGCAAACAAAATTATACCAGTTACAATGGCATACTTTAGCCCAAGGTTCACCAGCAAGTTCACCAAAAGCCCAGCGAACACCACACCACAGAAGTTTGCTGAAAGAGCAGACCAGAAAGGCATATCGAGAATGGAAGCTATGATAGCTCCAGTCCATGCGCCTGTTCCAGGGAATGGCACGGCCACAAACAGCATCAAACCAAGCCATTGAAACTCTTCCACGGGTCCAGCCTTTTCCTTGGCCTTCTCAAATAACAGCTCAAGCAAACGAGATGCAGAAGGGTTCTTCCCCGAAAGGAAAGTTGCAAATTTCTTCAAATAGAGTACGATGAAGGGCACAGGAACCATGTTCCTACAATTGTGGCCCAAGATTAGTTACACTCAAGCTCACCAAACCAGCAACATTCCAAAATACTGAAGTAACGGCTTCTCAATTATCACATGGATGAACATAGCAAATTAGCATGGAAAAAATGTGGACCACTTGTTATTTAGTAGGGTCATGAAGAAAATTGATCAAAGAAAGTCCACTAGAAACTTGGACCACTTGTTATTTAACTACATCTTTCATGTAATCACCCCTTATCTAATTGAGAGGTTGAAGAAGGCAAAGTAATCAAACTACATGTGCCAGCAAATTGAGTTCATTTCTTCAAATTCACTACAACCACGCTTATTTGGACAAACCTACAATACATGCCCACATACAACAAGCAGTATTACGAGGTTTTGTGGTGAATGATACAAAGGGTCGTATCACCAGAAAAGCTCTTAGTTATGAGGGTGTTTGGTTATGTACTTATGTTATGAACTGATGCAATCAAAATGGAAGACCGATTCTCGAGAATGAAGGGAACACGCTCGAGCAATAAGAAAAGAACTGAAAAGCTATTTTTTTATGGTCTAGTAGGATATTTTCTTGTATTTTGCACTTAGGATTTCTTATTGGAGGGTGTTTTTTATTAGTTTCCTTAATAGTAAGGTAAGCCTTTGATATTTGTGTCCTTAGAAGTTGCTTATCAGCAGCAACCAGCAGCCTTTTTAAGTAAAAAAGAAAAACGGCTGGAACTGTTTTGTCTTGTTTGAGTCTTTACTTCGATGTGAAGTAATCTCCCCAAGAGTTCTATACATCGGGCTGTAATACAGGTTTACAGGTTTTAAGAGAGTTTTTTTTTTTAATGAAAGAAATTCCAAATTTTTAGTGTTTTGTTGTAGCCTTAGAGTGCTGCATTTTAGGGCTTGGTTTTGAGACTCATAGCTCGTGAATTTAGAGCCCTGGTTGCTGGATTCTGCAAGAATCAATCCAAAAATCTGATTCCTGCATACTTTCGGCATTGATCTGTGTTAATCGGGTCCATCTACAATTGTACTTGTTGGAACCTCCAACCAAGCTACATCATGAAGCCTGTGATTTTAGGAGATGAGCCTTTCTAGCGGAAAAAAGTTATGAGATTTGTAGCACTTTTCTAATGACATTTTCATTTTGACGTAGTTAGGAACAAAACCACTTACTACTCAAATTGATTGACAGGGAGGACTACAAAAGAGCTCTTACTAGAGGACCTCAGATGATAGCTAACAACCGTCTCAGTATTCAAGGGACACCTTCATTTTAGGCCTTCCTTGGCGTGATCACTCAAACTGCGGATTTGATCCATTTACCAGAGCGACTAAACTCCCTATAGGGTACTTAACAGTGAGGTACTTCCCTTTAGGTAAACAATATGAATTAGAATAGGTAAGTGAACTGGCTATGCAAGCTCGATTTGCGACAATCTGCATTCGGATGGATCTAGTGCTCCCTTCAATCCAGTGAAATTCTAAGGTGTCCCACACCTTGTCTATGGGGGGGACTATAAAATGCTATGCCTTCTTATGGTAAATATTAGTATAGTTTTTGTGATAAATGTTATGATGGGGTACACTATAATAAGTGATTTTAAAGATGTTTTGTCACGGGAAAAGGTATTGCCTCGTGTTGAAAAAATAGTAAATGTTACGTGTCATTTTATTATATAAATTTCTTTACATCATTTGTGGGTTTTGTTACACATTCGTGTGGGTATTGTTGTACATTATAATGACTGAAATCAACAGAACATGTGATATCCCTAGATGAGGTGGGGGACACCATCGAAGTTCCTTCATTCCAATTGGTTTTTATTTGCAGGCGTAGTTAAAGATTGATTATTTAGGTGAGGTTACGGAAGGGCACGCGAGGAGTAGTAGGGAACATGAAAAGTTTTCCCGAAATGGTCCCTAATATTTTCGATAATGAAAAGCAAACCGACAACTTCTTTCCCTTTCTTTAGATGAGTAGTCCATTCATTTGTCTACATTGCATAATAAATGGGCTTCTAAATGCAGTATTTCATTAGTGACCCATCTAGAAGAAGATCAAACAATGCTTCTATTGAGCTTTATACCGCTCGAAGGCAATTTTAGTGATAGGTTCTTTAGGAACTGGGCGATCCTTTTTGGGAATCCTGCTTTGTTGAATAGACCACCACTTTGCATAAATTGGGCAAACAGGCATTTCACACCAAAATTGGTCGACCCATTCTTAGCAAACATGTACTTTCTGATTTTTGGCCTTGGATAAAAGAAAATGCAATGTTGAATCTTCAGCAAATGGTAATAAAGTTTCAAAACTCAGAGAGAAAAATGAGACTAACCCAATAACAGCCAAGACCGTCAACATTATAGGATTGAGTTGCAACCAGTACCCAACAGGAATAGCCCCACGAAGCTCAATAATCGGAAGTGTAGCTAGGGCCAACACAACACCCTCATCGGGCCAACCCGAACCCCGCAACGCGTTCGCAATCTTGAGACCGAAGCTCGAGGCTCTAATGGAATCAGCAGCAGCAGCTTGGGCATCTCCGGATACAGCAAAACAAGCAAGAGATAAAGATGCCCAGAAAAATACCCAGAAGAGAAATTTGACTGGTTTTTCTTCAAAGGGGGTTAAAGACTCAATTTCGTCTACAGAATCGAGAGACCCATGTGAAGAAACTCTTGTTGAAGAGAGAAAAGGGGGGTTTTGAACGGTGAGGAGAGGACCCAGAGGGGGAGAGGATTGGAATGGTAGGGATGATGATGGGTTTGACTTGAAGAGCAAAACCTTGGTATTTATGTTAGGCGAGAGCTTGAAATGGGTTGACTTGTGGGGTATTGTGAGCAGAGGCGGTGGGTGTGAGAGAGAGGAAGCCATTGACGAGAAGCGAGAGGTAGAGGTGAGAGATACAGTTCAGAGGAGTGAATTTTAATTATAACCCTCACACTATCCACTTTTTTTCTATGTTGTCCTCGAACTACCAAAATCACCCATCTCATCCTCAAACTACCCAATGTTTTCCTATTCAGTCCTAATGCTAACTTCCGTTACAAAAGTAGACGGAAAGTGAGTCATGTGCCTGTCACGTTACTTCTTAAACGTATGTCAAAGGGTAGAGTCGGCATTCTCTATCTATTCTCCTCCCACTCCAGTGTAGAGCCTTCGAGAACAGAGTTAGAGAGAGAGTGAGAGACGATCCAGTCCCATCACATCACAGTTCGATCGGCTTCTTCAACCCACTGAAACTAGGGTTGAACACGATGATCCCTTGAACCCAGAAGTGTCATCGCCCTCCCACTCGCCATGGATGAACCGCTGAGGCAAAGGGAAGAGTTAATCCCTAATTGTAAGTTACTCTGACTTTGAAAACGAAATTTTTGGGTTTGTGTGAATTAGGGTTTCTATAGGTTTCAGTAAATTGTTAATCTCAATGTGAGTTAGGGTTTGCATGCATGGGTTTCAGAAATCAGTGGGAATTTTTCTCTGTTTTCTATTTTATTGGCAGAAGTGGTCCCATTTGATAAAAAAATCAACTCCGGCTGTTTCTTTGTCGACATT
>JAXBDA010009406.1:0-12616 GCA_036023075.1 Gaultheria prostrata
GTGTTTTTGTTTATATATATATATATATATATATATATATATATATATATTGATATAGAGGAGTTATCTAGTCCGGATCCGGGACTCCACCTTCCCAATATTTTTTTGACGATCCGAACCGTCCAATGTGTTTAAAACGTGTTTTCCAAGGTCCACGTGAGCAATCATTGAAAAACAATACCGGGAAGGGCTTGATCAGAGCAGTTTTTCATAAAACTATATATGTACAGTTTTTGTGAAAAACTGCTCAGATCAAGCCCTTCCCGGTATTTTTTTTCGATGATTTTTTAAGGGGACCTTGGAAAACACGTTTTAAACACATTGGACGGTTCAGATCATGCAAAAACATGTTTTAAACCCTTAAAAATACCCAAAACCCTTCGGTCCGGGATCCTTGACAGGATAATTGGTGTATTGATATATATCAAAAAATATATATATAAATATATATATATATATATTGATCAGACATCAATTATTAGTTTATATCTTCTCGAAACAAAAACGACAAATGATATATTGTTAAGATATATGGTTCGAGACAAATAAGCTCCAATACACCAATCTGGGTTTTTGCCTCAACGATCAACTTGTACAATATGAATGCGTTCGACCAAGAAGTTGACGGGCAGGGAGGCACAACTTGCCCCTCTATCTTTCCAAGTATTATAAGATGTTTAGGGTTTGGTTGGGGAATAGTGCTATCCATGTGTATATTTTTCAATGTGTTTTTAAAAGCATCTCTTATTCTTTTGTCCCACATTGGTTAGAAACAAAATTTTTGAGCTTCTTATATGTGTAGACTCTTAGAGCATCCTTATTAGGCGACCAAAAAATATTATCAAATTTAATCTCAAAAACACATTTCATAAATTAGCAAGTTACTTTGCCAAAAATTCACTCTCTATTATAATTTCATTATATTAAATTTTTTTTTTCTTTCTACTTCTACTCCCCAAAAGTATGGCATGATGAACGACATGCGACAAGACATGCTGTGGCATGTGCTTGTCGTTGGGCTTTCTAAGGCATGGCATGACTTATATGAAAGCCATGGCACGATGTGTTGCAAATCCCCGAATTTGAACCTCGCGCACATACGACAATTAGGCTTTATGTTTTGCAAAAGGATGTTCAATTTTTTTTTTTTTTTTACACTCTACGTTTCTGGAAAAGATTTTCTACCGTTATAAATGATAAAATTGTGTGCTTAATTAGAGCACAATTATTTTTGGTTAATTGATACAATTACGGAAATCAATTGATTTTATTTACCAAAATTATATATTTTCCTTGCCTATAAAAGGAACTGTTCCCCAATCATTCAGACACACCGGGAAAAAAAAATTCATATACAGAGTTCTAGAAAGGTCGATTGTGTTATGCATTTCTGGTCTTCTTTCCTGCAAGGAAGATCGAGACGAGGCTGTATTCTGAGCTGTTTTATTTTGGAGACGGCGTGGCTAACACTGCTAGCACAATGCGAATGGAGCCACGAAACATCTCAAAGAGTTCGATTGAGTCCACGACTCAACCCCAATCAGCAGACAATTCCTTCTGATATTTTTATTCGTTAGGTAACAAGTTCCATTCACTCTGTCGTAACTCCAACAGCTGTTCATCGAGCAAACATTCATGCAATCTCGAGGCCGAAGGTGAATCCCCAATTCTGTAGCCATTCCCACGAAATCCCAAGAGGAAGTGAGGAAGAGTCCAACTGAGTAATGACACATGTTGCCACCAATCACATGAAAGTGAGTCAGACGACATCTTGTATCCAATGCATAATCAAAGTGGGATACGATGTGCGACATTAGGGTCCAACACCACATGTGTGCCTTATCCACACACCACAGTACTGTTAATTGAAAAAGCTTACAACATGAATCCGTACAAAGGATTACACATTTTAATAGAGAGAAGATTATCCTGTCAGTGCTCCTAAAGCATTACTAATTCAGGAGTCTTTCCAATTACACATTAGCGTGAGATTTCACACTTAAAAAATTTCTCCATTTTAATTTGATGCGAATTGCTCTGTACTGTTGGAAACTATTTGAGATCGAATACTTTATTTATTTAGTGTGTGAATTTGAATGTGAATGTGATATGATTTGAAGTCGATCGGGTCTTTTTCAAGCGATATTCACCGTCGGCGGACGCGTCTTTTGTGAACAGATGTGACTCTTTTCCTTGGTGCCTATTCGTTATCAGTTAGTTTATATATATGAGTATATGACATCATTCATTTATTTTAGTGAGTTGATTTTGTCGAGTCAAGAGTCTTTTCATACGACCGAGTACAAACACAAGATGATTAATCATAGCCTCTAATTGTAGTGTTGCTTTGGTGGGATTCCGATCAAATAGTGCTGGGAGGTAGGCGTCCAATGCAAACCGTAAGAAGTACTGTAGCGGGGGCAAAATTTCTCTTAAGTATAGAGTGTCACACTTGTCTTGATCATTATTTTGTTTTCATTGATGTCCAGGTTTTGAGGTCTGATTATATTTCACTAATATTATCGGTTAATCACAAAAAATATACATATTTTCCAAGAAAATGGTGCAATGTTATCCCCTTCTGGTGTATCCCAATCACAACATGTTATGCCTTCTAATTGTTTATGTTATGATGTGGGGACACTGCAAAAAAATGAGTACTCATAACATGTTATACCATTTTCATAAATGTTATGCATTCTAATGATTTTTGTTATGTCTTATAATGGTAACATGTTACGCTGTGTAACATGTTACGCTTTCTAATGGTTTTTTTGTTATGCCATGGTTTTTGTTATGTCTTTATTATGCCTTTCAATGATTTTTTTGGGGTAACATTGTAGCATCTTGCTATTTTCTAACATATACTTGTTCACATGTAGATAGTGGCTGATTTCTCGTCATTTCATTTGTGTACAGTGACGGAGCCAAGATTTGAACTTGTAGGTGGCTCCAAAAAGGATCAATATATTTCCACCATCCCAAAATATCTGATCCATCAAACCAAGAACTTTTTATTCGAACAAATTCATAAACAAAATTTATAAACTAAAAGAACTCGTTGATAGTATTTTGAGAAAAAAAAATTGAAATGTTTTGAACCAAATTTATTTTTATCGCATTGCAACCAGACAATCTTTTCGGAGTGGAGGGATTATCGAATACGAAAAGGAATATATGTTCCTAAGATTAATCATACATAGTACCCTAGAAATACATGTTTTTATAGGTTAATCATTCATCACCAATAATAATAAAGTAACTATTAAAATTGGTGGGAAATTGTGAAGCAAAGCAGTGGCTTTTCATTCAGGGAAATGCTAAGCGTACACCCAAATTACACCCCAATTGCACACCACTTGAGGTGGCAGCTGAGGTGGATTAAAATGAGGGCCCCACCTCAAATGCAATTCACCCATTTTCAAAAATTGGCCCAAAATGTGCCCGGGAAACTCAGAGAAGAAAATCCCCAAATCGTTTTGAATCCGATGGAAGCTCCTCTCTCTCCCGACTAGTGACGCCACCTCCATCTCCGGCCACCGGCATTGATCTTTTTTTCTTCAAAGGTCACATCTTTCACAGAATCTCAAGCAAAAGAGAAGAAAACACACTCAGATATTACTCAGAAGCTCATCAACACCATTCATTCGATCCCTTTTCTCAGAAAGTCCAGTAAAAAACTACCACCCCACCAAATCCCATAACAGCTGCACCAAACACCACACCTCCAATCTCTCCCTCTGCTTCTGGGTCCTCCCAATTCAGTCCAAAAACAAACACTTTCACTCACAAACCCATCCGAAGAGCAAGATCTGAGGGAAATTTAGGAGAATTATCCATAAACTATCCTTAAATTCATTTGATTTGGTTAAGAATTTAATGTTGCATTCAGCTCCATCTTTTTGTATTTACACTTCGGGAGATGGGTTTGATGGAGAAAATGAGAAAGAAAGGGTAGAGAGAAAAACTGGAGGACTGTTTTGATATGAGAGAGAAATGAAAGGTGGGTAATGGGGGATCCAGTTTTGGGAATAAAGGTATGGACTTGATCGAGGAAAATGGTGAAGAATCTAGCCCCAGCCTTAATCTTTTTTTCGATGAGTCCCCAGCCTTAATCTTTTGAAGGAACATGATAAGGTCCTCGTTCGGCTTCTCCCATGTGGCCGTGAAGAGCCAGATTCTGCCATTCTGGTGGCTGGAGATGGCAGTGGCGGCACTAGTGGCCAGAGAGAGGGGCTTCGATGGGGCCAAAACGATTTGGGGGTTTTCTCTGGCCTCTGGGTTTTCCGGGCACAATTTGGGCCAATTTTTGAAAAGGAGTAAATTGCATTTGGGAGTGGGGCCCTCATTTTAATCCACCTCAGCTGCCACCTCAAGTGGTGTGCAATTGGGGTGCAATTTGGGTGTGCGCGTAGCATTTTCCTTTCATGAAAGTATGAGACCGGGGTTGGCTTGTGTCCCTTAAAAGCTCCGCCTCTACTTGCGTACAAGACCAGTGAGTTCATCACATAACCTACATCGAGTTTACAGTATCAGGCTATCAGCTCTTTCGTCTCTTAACATGCCTAGATGTGGGAAGTTATTGAAGTACTCGTCAAAATAGGACACAAGATTTATGGAAAAAGAGAGTGGACTTGACAGTTCCGTAGTCTATTTACTCGGTCTAATTTGTACTCCTAACGAGTTAGGTTGTTCTTTACACAAAGGCAATAAAATAAGGATGGAAAATGCTAAGTATCCATATATTTTCAAATTCTGAGCAATTTTCAAATTCAAATGATACATTGAGTTTACTGATTTCAAATTTTGAGTAATTTTCTGGATATAATTTCTATGTTGCACTGCCGAGAATGATGGTAATTAATGTGGGTGGAGACCCACCAAAAGTTACGGTCTCCCCTAACTGCATGCACATATGCATGTCTGCATCCAATTGCTAACATATTCTTGTTTGCAATAGTTTTCCTTTTGGAAATTCAATAGCTGGTCAAGAAAGCATTCTGTTTGAGGCCCATTGGTCATGTGGAGAAAGCCGAAAGGAATCAAGTGAGGAAATGACCAGCCCAAGTACTAATCTTGGAAAAGATCTAGTTTAGTAAATGGTGGCCAGGGGACTCATCATGTGTGATGACACATATTGTACACCACTTTTGGGCAGCTGAAATCTTTGACCATTAATTTATGGTCAAAATAGACAAGAAACCAAATTGTATTCTCATAGTAATTAATAGTATTCCCATCCAATTGTCTCCTTGTCTCTTAAACTGGTTTCTCAAATTGGAGAGTGGAACTCAAGACACAACTCCAACAAAATATGAATACGCCTCGCCAACCTAATTTCGCTACGGTAGCCCATTATAAAGGGAAAGCAACTATATAGGAGAAGTACACATTGAAAATTTAGTTTTTCTCTCCTCCAACCCAACGTCTCTTCTCCCATTGTATTGCACTAATTCGTCCCTCTATATTGATGCTTTTGAATTCTGCTCTCAACAGATGCTTTTGGATTCTGCTCCTAATAGAATGAATTTTAGCTAATTTAAACTAGTACAAATGAACAACTTAACAAAAGTAACAAACATGAAACCTCTACTGGAAATGATTTCCAGCAGTATTTTGGTCCATTCACTTGTTAAATTTGCTTTGTTAATTAAGGAGTATGGCCATAATAAGCTTTAAGATATGAATTGGGTATCAAAAGTTGTTTGTTTTTGCAAATGTTTCTATGGAGACCACACCAGCAGGCAAGGTGCCAATGGATGATGGACCCCAGCTCTTGTTACCAAACCCATAAATAGGGTCCACCAATTGATACCCGATCCATTTGCTTGATTTCCCACCTCATGAATTGGAGCCCATGGCTACTTTCAAATAAAAAAAACAAAGAGTTGGAGCCCTATGGCTAATTATGCTGATCACAATCGTCACCCTTTCTCAATAAACACCATTTTTTTGGTTTTAGAATAAAGAGAATTTTATTAATCACTGAGCAATGCCAACTGATCAGAATGTAGGGAGACCTGCAACGCTATTACATCTATCCTACATAACAAACACAGTGAAAATACACTACTAGACTAAACACAAGCATTTTAAGATCCACCTCCAAAGCGCCACTGCGACAAGAAATTGGCGAAACCTGCAAAACAAAGCCCAGCACAAGACAAAACAACTTCTTGCTAAAGCGGACTTCAAACAAGCTTTAATGGGGATGGGCTTCAAACAAGCTTTAACGGGGATGGGTTTCGGACAAGCAGTATGCAAAGCTCTATGGACCTGCCAGCGCATCCACGTAGCACAACGGACCGGCCCTGCGGCGGCGAATTAAAAAATGGGCTTCGGACAAGCTTAAATAGGGGCTGGCTCGGACAAGCGGCATGCAATCTCTATGGACCGGCCCGCTGGCGGGAAGATGGAAGTTAGCGCTGCAAACCAACTCATGGTTCTACACATTTAGACTGCCCATTGCTCCGTAAAATGATCTCCACATATGAACCCCATCGCGTGTAGCAAACCAGCAACAACAAACCAGGAGAAGGCTCGAAACAACCAATCGAATCAACATGCAAACATATTTCCAACATGAGAAAAAGGGAAGCCAAACAGATCAGACGGGGAGGATAAAAATGAAGGGGGGAGCTAATCCGATCAGGAGGGCGACCCAGACGAACGGGGATGGGGAGACTAGGAAAGGGGAGGCCGACCAGGACGAAGGGAAGGGGAAGCCGTTGCTCGCCTGCTCGACGGGGAAGGGGGGAACGAAAAGGGCAGCCGAGCAACGGGAAAAGGGAGGAAACATGCTTGCGTGGCCAATTGGAGAGACACCGAAGTGGCCGAAGGCGAGCGCTGGAGCAGATTTGAACCCATTAGGCAGAAACAGAGCAAACGGAGCAACAGAGCTCGGCTTGGATTAGGAAAAATGGCAGGCCCAGGTCCCGACATGGATTGACGGAAAGGCTGGACCCTTGAGATGCTTTATTCGAACGAAAAGGAACAGAAACAAGGAGGAGATGAGGAGGGGAGGCCGAATTTCATAGATTCCGATGTGAGGCACTCGGCCCCCCTCCTCAGGTGCGGCGGCTAGGATTTGTGTAAGGACCAAATTCCGGAGTTTTCTTGTTTTGGCAATTCCGTATGACAAAACACATATTTTTATCGAGTTGTAATTTTATTATTTTTTATAGGCTATTGAGTCTGTATAGGATTAAAGTGGAAGGAGTCAATATTTGTAATGGAGAGTGAGCGTATTGGATTAAAATTAAAGAGGCTTAGCAAAGGGTCCAACATGGACTTATTGTGGTTCACCAAGAAGCCCATTGGCCATCTTGTTATCTTTCCTAGGGTTTGTGTGAGCCTGTTTAACATTGTTCTCTTTGATACGTGGCTTGGTTTTATTGGCCACGGGAGGAATTGGAGCACTGCTACTTGGCTTGATAAAATCCGTTTTTCCTTCCACCTTAGGTGTTGAAGCTTTTCCTGTATATCCAAGCCCTTCTCTATTCGAAGTTACCTTTTGAACACTTAACACTTCATTCAAGACTTGTGTACCTGTGTTCAATTTCTTAAAAGTAGCATTGGCCTTGTCAAGCTCAACTTGCAATTTTGCTACTTTTGATTCAATAAGTTTGTTAGTCTCAAAAAGATTATGCATATCATTTTCAAGATTCATATTTTTGCATTTAAACACATTAAGTTCATGCAAGACATCGATTTTCTCTTTCTCACATTGCTTTAGCTTGGTGGCTAACCCTAAATCAGGTTTTTTCTTAAAAGAACGTTTAAAGTTTTTCATAGTCATAGCCATAGCTTTGATATCATATTTACCCTCTCCATCACTAGTTTGGTTAGTTTCAACACCACAAAAAATATTACTACCACTATCGCAATCAGATTTAGCATAAAAAAATATTGATGAAGCACATGCAACATATTTAGAGCTATCAAAAATACGAGGTTTGAATATAAAATGTCTTTCTTTCGATGAATCCATGCTAGCAAATTATAAAAAATAAGGATCCGCTTGTGAAAAAAATTTCACAAAATTAATATGAGCGACCATCAAAACAGACAAGCGACCATCACCAATTGGTTTTAGGAGAGATGGTGGAAAAGCGGTCCGACAAGTGGTATCAGAGCCAGGAGGTCATGAGCTCGAGTCGCGGGAGCGTCACCGTGAGGGAGGGATTGTTGGGCCTGGAGTGCCCCCATGGATTTGGTTACACGATGCCACTTCCTGCGGCCGCTCTAAAAACAGACTTGCTGGTGCGATGTCGAATGTCATAAAAGACTTAATTGAAGCCATTCCTAACACCAATTGGTTTTAGGAGAGTTGGTAGAAAAACGGTCCGACAGTTTGTCTTTCTTGGAAGGAAGAACGAGATTTGTTTTAGAGAAAGAGAATGTTTTTGGCCGTTCTGTTGAGCACAGTTAAGTTACTCTCTTTTGTTCAAGCTTTGTGTTTTCCATCGTAAGAATCCACAGTCAAGCACACATTAAACACTCTTTCAATAAACACCCTTTCTCACTAAAAACGAGACTCTCTCTCCAAACTTCAAAACCCTAGCGCCGCACACCCCTTCTTCTCTTATTTCATTGTCAATAATCATGTAATCTATGGGCTCTAGAAATTTATAACATAATGTTCAAAAATTATATTAACTCTATCAACAAACAATACATACACAAAATTTCATCTAGAAATACAAATTGTGCCATTAGAACACATGAAAATACATAAGATTTTATAAATGTTATTGACGAAATTTTACATTTTGAGCCAACGAAGATCAAACTGGCGCATAGATCTACTAAAGGGAAATTGTGTCAAATAGGTTGGCACTGATTTTTCTAGTAATATACTCTTATGTTTAAGGATGTAGTCAGAGCATGATATGCCAATACACTTCTCTCTCTCTCTCTCTCTCTCTCAAATATATATATATATATATACATAAAATCCACCTCTAGTTAGAGATCCCTCTCATTCTCACATTTTCCGATTGAATTTTGATGATTCGAGCCGTTCAATGTGTTTAAAACATGTTTTCAAAGGTCCTTGCGAGGAATCATTAAAAAAAACTGGGAAGGGCTTCATCTGAGCAGTTTTTCAAAACTGCTTGGCTGAAGCCCTTTCCGGTCACTTTTTTTATGATTTCTCACGAGGACCCTTAGAAACACATTCTAAACGCATGAGACGGTTCAGATCATCAAAATGCAATCGGGAAAATGTGAGATCCTGACTTTAATAAAGTCAGGAATCCCTGACTATAAGTTTTCCCTATATATATATGTATCCCGATCTATTAAGGGATCCCTTACGAAAAATTTGGAGCGGACCACCCCCATTTTCAATTTTCCGGACCAAATTTCGACTATCGGAACAGCTCAATGTGTTTAAAAACTTCTTTTGAAAGGCCTGTCTGAGAAATTGCCAAAAACAATAATCCGAAAGCAGTTGATCCGAGCAGTTTTCGATAAAATTATATATGCCTTTAGTAACTTTTCCCCTCATGTCCACGATACATGTACCCCTCCTCTTTCGGTCAAAACATGGGAGGCGGAGATAATTTTGGTGCATTGGGTGATCGGGACTTATTATAAGTTGGGTCACAGAAAAACATCCAAATAAGTCGATTATGATCATGTTACTTTTGGCTTTGCCCTTTTGGACCACTCTAAGATTTTTATCTCCCCACATGATTACACATCTTTTCAGTACAATGGTTTTGAATTGTGCAAGTTCGATTACAAATACAGTACCTAACAAGATAAAAAGAGTGATGCGAATAACTTTTCCAATCCTTCTATAATTTTGTAAAGTTCGATCAAAAAACTTTTTCAAAAATTCAAGATTGGTAGTTCACATTTACTTGATTGCGTGGGATCTACACAATCAAGTGAATCTAAACCTAATTCTCAACTTTTTCCCAATGGCAATGGTTGTGTTTATTTGTAGTTAAAAAATCATAGAAACTACTTCATTCAGTAAAAGGTAATATTTGTGAAGCAATATCTCTCCGTAAATTGCAGCCAAAGGTTCTTTGGTACGGTTACAATGTATATATACACATGAGAAGGATAACAATAACTCAAAATCTAAACCAAATTCGCATCAACTCTTTAATATGCTCCTCATCGAAAGTTAGAATATAGCTACAAACATCGTATCTGAATCATAAAAATAAAAAAAGAAAAACCCACAACCAATTAAGGGTTTTTTCCACTTCTTAGAAAGAAAGGGGAAAAAGAAGAGAAAAAAAATATAAGACACGCGACTAAAAATTGGGAAAATAGAAAGTTACAAAAGCCAAGCTCTTAATTTACACACTGATTCAATATGTATTAAATAATAATCTTAGAATTTCATGTTGGGAGACTAGTCAAGGCTTGTGGGGGCATTGGTAGCATTTGGTGAAGAGGCCAAAAGTGTCAATTTGACGTATGAAGTTGAGCATGCTGGCCCACCCTCCAAACCCAAACCCCACAATCAAAACCCAACCCACCACAAATATGTTCACACAGTACATTCCAGCCCACCCTCCCAGGAATGATGGTGGTCTCTCCACTGCATTCTGTCAAGATATATAAAAGAATAAAATAAAATAAATACACAACTTTAATGAAATTTCAATAACTAAATGGTACTCTCTTCGTTTTTAAATGATAGTTCCACTCCCTTTCTCTTACCATTTTTCCAATAAAAAAATAAAGTACTTTCGTGTATAATTTTCCGAATTTTTTTGCACTGAATTAGATTAGTATTTTAATTCGGTGCGAAAAATTCGGGGAGTATTAAATGATTAGTGGAGTACTGGAGTTCTTCACAGACAAAGCAATGAATAAAATAAAAATAACGTCAGGAATTGCTAATAGTTAAGGGGTTCTGTGGCAGATTTTGGAAAGAGTAAACTATGATTTTCACCCCTAAAGCATGATGCACATTTTATGTTGACCATGGTCCAAGATTTTACGTTGACCTCAGTGAGGAACAAAGATTCTGACCAACTAAATTAGCTAGCGCAATTGCCGATAAATTTTGAGTTTTGGCCTGGTTTCAATTCCCGTCTTATTCTCAAAATTTACTTTTATTGATTAATTGTATTTTACGAGACAAATTATTCTCTCATAATACATTATTTAAAAAGTTAGCTTACGCCAGTTCCTGACTCAAGTCAGTAATTGAAACAAGGTCTAATATTGGGAGCGTTTGCGATAGCTGTGTGTACATATTTTAGATTTTAGCTTCAACTGTAGCTTTTTGATTTTGAGAAGCAGATATATTACTATAGTTGTAGATTATGATAAAGCTGTAGTAAATATTGATACTGTTACCACAAAAATTGAAAAATCCTTAGAATTTATTTTTCATTCAAAATTTACGCCGATGGAGTACCTTAATCTGAGAAAGTGAAGGGATACTAACCTCTCTAGCAGAAGCAGGAGAAAATGTTATCATGTGTGCTAGTGCAGGAATTATGTAAACGGTGAAGCTGACGAGAAGCGATCCGACGGTGGAGTTGATCGGACCAAAGAAAGGAAAGATGATTGCTAGGAACCAAATGGGGACCACCACCGGAAGCCTGGCCAGGGCCCGCTTGCAGAGACTCTTGGTATCATGAATTCCAATGAATTTCTCCCACACAAAGTAGAGAGGTGTGCATGCAAATCCAAATGTTATGAACTGCAAATTAACCAACCAATAAAATTAATTAATCAATTCTAAAAAACCAAAGAATTATCATCTACTAAAATATTGCTACTGTCACATAATTTTGACAAAATTTCCTGCAATATACTTTTTTTCTCCCCCTTTTTTGTTCATAGTGACTCATTATTACGGGTGCAATATAGAAGTTCACTGATCGACCATTTACCAGTCGCATTTCGGGGTCACACTATGATTGATTGTTAGTGATTGCACATATAGGTCCTATATTGAGGGTACAAGCTATCTATGCAATATCTTTTACAATGATATGGCCCTTGTCATACTATAACCCATCATATATAATCGAGAAATTGTTTTCAAGAATGCCACTTCCACATCAATTCTGATGAATTTTCAGTTAAATGATAGTGAACCATTTTTTGTATGGATACAGGATCGTACACTGATCTATACAAACATAACAGGTATTGGCCTAATTTGTGGAATTTACGTTTCCAAACATATGGCTGCCGCTGTGCTTACTACAAAAATGTCAATTGACACATCATTCTGAAGAGTTTTTTTTTGTAATTAAAACCCTAGTTTTCCATTCTCTTTCCATGTGATATTGATGAAACTTGAAAGATATATATATATATATACACCAATTATCCTGTCAAGGATCCCGGACCGAAGGGTTTTGGGTGATTTTAAGGGTTTAAAACATGTTTTTGCATGATCCGAACCGTCCAATGTTTTTAAAACGTGTTTTCCAAGGTCTCCGCGAGAAATCATTGGAAAAAAATACCGGGAAGGGCTTGATCCGAGCAGTTTTTCACAAAATTTCTCGCGTGGACCTTGGAAAACACGTTTTAAACACATTGGACGGTTCGGATCGTCAAAAAAATATTGGGAAGGTGGAGTCCCGGATCCGGGACTCCCGGACTAGATAACTCCTCTATATATATA
>JAXBDA010009407.1:0-12612 GCA_036023075.1 Gaultheria prostrata
CAGGTTTGTAAAATTATCAGGTGTTGGGGCTTCCCCTTCTCATTCCACAATATATATGGACAAATGTACAAGTACAAGAATACCCTTGGAAAGAAATAAAGCTAACAACTCAACCCCTAATTTAACAGTCACTATTACACATCTCAATTTTATTCCCACTTATTTTCAAACCCTTTGAACCCAGTGCATCACTCCAATTTTTTGATGTAGCATTAACTCCTCTCTTGGTTTCATGATTTTGTCCACTAAGACAATTTCATTTGCCAAGAACATCTACCCTTGGACCTCATCATGAATATAACCAGTCAATTCATTCATCCAATGACATCCCCAAAGAAAATGTAACTATCACATTATCTCTTTTTTTGGTTCACTGGCAGCAAAAGAACACAACCCCTCATTTCAGCTTTAGGAAGTTTCTTCTATTTGTGCATAGATGAGTACAATGGAAATAGGGATGAAGAATGCAAGAAGGGTGTGGGTATCCGGAGGAGCCTCACCACGTTGCACTTGCCAGCGGGAGATCCTCCGTAGTCATAGACTCCGAAGCACCTCTCCGTGGTATTGGTACCCCTCCATGGAATCTCCAAAACATCTCGATGCCTCATGACATGCTCAGGCATCTCCCAATCTCCATACAATAAATAAGGCTCTAAAGAGCCTGGCGACTCTTCACAAGACCCTAGGCCGGGAGCAAGGCCTAGGTACCTTGCTCGGGACTATAGGAGGTATGTAGCATGGAGGCTAGAGCAATGGGACTTGTTGGGGGGTTCATCCTCCACGAGGATAGCCTTGCCTGACCAGTCATAGAGAGAGAGGGACATCAACCGTCTGACACGGCCGCAACCACCTTCATCATTACCACAACTACTCTCATTACAACCACAACTACTCTCATTACAACCACAACCACAACCATGTTTATTACAACTACTCGTGAGACCCAACAAATAATCAACTGTTCATCCATAATATTCTAAACCAAAGATCACTAACAATGAAATGCGCATCACATGTTCTCTCTTTTTTAATAGGTTACCATAATGCTTCTTCCCCGTTATGGAGCACAACTAGTTTCACAAAGGATATCTCTGGCGAGCCACTTAAAAGTTGGGATGACGACACCACTAAGTCAAACTGACTTCATCAATATGGAGGGTGAATGTTGCAATAATGTATTTGTCGAAATATATGAACGATATGATTTATTCTTCTCACAATGAGGAAATATATAGACTGTGTTCAAGATAAATAAGGAAAGTAAATAATACGGAAAGAGGAAATTAAATCCCTAATTGATTCTAGCTACCTAATTTACTAACTTGCATAATTACAATATATATACTACCGTATACACAACAATTATTTCCAACCGTATTCAAAGAACAGAAAATAATAAGCACCACAGTTTTGGAGTACAGTACTACCCAGATAAAGTGAGTGAGAAAGGAGAAGAACAAGAGGTCTCATTGAGTACGGTATACTATAGTAAAGCGAGTGAGTTCCTAAAGTCAAGTAAAGATAAACGCTTAGACAGGGATGGGTAAACAGATGATGGCATACAAATGCCACAAATATCAGAATCCCAATAACTACCAAATCATTTGAATAAACAAGAGAATATAAATTATATAATCAGTACAAACTGGAACGTGCAAGAATGGGCAGAACAATTTCTGGTCAACAGCAAAAGCAATATCAAGTATTAAGTAAGAGTGAGTCCACAAGTAGCAAAAGTCAAACAGAAAATGATGAAGGAAACAACAATTTCAGACACTCACTTCGGCAAATAACTTTTCTTTGGAATGCGTACCCCATCATGTGCAGGTAAAGCCTCTCCATCCCCTCCGATGAGAGAACTACAAGGAGAGTAACAAGTTAATAGCCATAAGAAAACAAAGTCCCTCAAACAATACAATTCAAACAAATTTTCTCACGAATAGAGAAAATGTGCTGCAGTTTTAATGACGTTAAGAAGTAACATGTTACAAAAATTTCTGGGTACTGCATGTCCAAAACCACAAATGGTATAACACCTCACAAAGGAATAGATAAAGTAACATGTGTATACTAGTAACAATCAACCACAATATGCGTACCAATTTCACTGTCAGAGAGATTCTTCCCACCCAATAGGCGCATTCGAGTTGCAATGTTATTATGGGGAAACCTTATACGTGTGGGCAGAACAAAAACCAAAGTCGCAACGTAAGTTTTTTTTCTTTTCACTCGGCAAGTCACAACCTATGTTACCTAGAAAATCGTTGGTTCTTGTATGAAGCAAGTGAACGGTTTGCACCTCATGGTCCAAACTGTGGTAAGATATGGTAAGCAGGGTTGGGTTGTGTAGATTTCACTACAAGAGTTCAGGTGTGAGGAAAGTCATATCCGGATAAAGAAGGGGGGGTAGGGAGGTCAATCTCACCCAGGAGTAGAAACTAGAAAGTGAAAGAAAGAATCAGCTGCTATTAATATGTCAGGGGAATCGAGTGACCGATAATAATCTCCCTATACTTGGAATTGAAACTCACTCATAATTACTCTCAATAAAACAGTACCAACTACCCAGAAAACAAGTATTTAGACTCTTAGCAATAACAGCCATCTATAAAGCACTGACGTGCCTCACTGCTCAACGTATGTGTCAATCGCGCATGGGACACCGAGACACGTGCAACAGGACTTCAATTATATAGGACATGCCACGTGGCATGTCCATTTAACTTTATTAAACTTTTCAGCAAGACACATCTAGACCACGTATGTTATAATTTGGAGACCGTAGCGGCACAACAGGGCTAGTTTTAGACTTTAATAAAGTTCGATTGGCGTAGATCGTAATTTTTGTAAACTTAAAAGTAGATTTAAAATCTAAGAGTTCTATAGCCAGATGAGGCGAAATCTAGTGAGCAGATTCCTCCTCTTTGTGATTTCGAACCTTTCCCCTCTCGCAGCAACAGAGTATAAATGCTAGATCTTGCACTGGCAACAGATCTCAACCTTATTATCTCCGACCATGTACTTTCTCAATCATAAACCAATTATGGAAAACTAGTTTTAGTTTCATTACTTTCGGTTCTCTGGTCTGCCCTCCCTGATGTTTTTCGGCTTTGATTTGGGGGCATCGTTTTGCAGCAAAACGTCCATGTAGCTCCTCGGTTCTTGGAGGTTTAGGGGGCCACTGTCTCAGTGGTACTTTGAGAGCAGCCACTTTGTGGATATTGCCCAAGGTTAGGTCTGACTCCAATCATCCCCGCCCATACCCCTAATGATTGGGGACTAGATAGATTATGTTATTGTTGGATACCAAGAAAAACAACAATTTGTATCCCCCTTGTATCTTTATCCTAATTCTTTGAAAATTGGCGTGCCATGTGTCGTGCATGCATGTCCGTGTCTATGTCTATTGCCCATGCTCCTTAGATGGCTATCACTTCCACCTTAACAAAATAGGCGAGGACTCCAACTATTCAAACCATCAAAACCTCCATTAATGAGACTAAGAAAAAGAGCAAGGTCACAGTGTATTACTGCGTAAATCCAAGTACAGTAAAGGAGTCATAATGAACTGCGATAAATTTGTCCTTCAACATTAAATATGTTTACTATTGGCAAACAATAGGAGATTATGAACATTACAAGATAAGTCAACCCAAAAACAGTTTACAATATACAACAATTTTGGGAGTTTACAAACATGTTAACACTTCCCAGGAACTTTTACATTGTAAAAACCCGCAGGAGATCTTTATCAAAAATAACAGAATGATATGAACTAAAGAACTGGAAATCAGATCTTTCACGGCAACAACCTCAAAAATTGAATATCCAACATTTGCACACGTAGTGGATCTCTAAGTTTATGATTCCTGAATTTTATTAGAAAGAAAAAAGTACTGGAATATCACCTTTGTTGCTGATCATGGAAACAAAAAAACAGAAGAAAGAAAATAATGCATGTAACGATATAAAGAAATGAAAGCAGGAAAAAAGATTACAACAAAATAATATACTTACTTAATACCAACATTCCATAGAGCCCTATATCTCACGTCCAAAGACATTATCTCTTCCTGCTTCATGTACCAGTTTAGTTCAACTGCAGCAAACTCTAACTCCTCAATACCTACATGCAGTTTGCACAGGCACAGGAAAATAAACTATTAACATCCTAAAGTACAAAAATCAAAACCATTCTCATAAAGAGATAAAAGAAAGCAGAGTTTCGTAACACAAAGTATGAATCCCTATAACAGCTTTTACTTCTTAGTTTTATGCTTTTGCCGAAAGGGAATATTCTGAACCCTTTTTACATATGTAAAAGACAGAACCCTAGCAGCTCGGAAAAAATATAATGAACTAACTTGTCCATGGATGATTATCTAATTCAAATTCCAAATGAAATCAGCAGAGCACTTCATATATCCGGAGATAAAACTGGTCTTTTTGCTTTATCAACGGATCAAACTTATAGCCCAGTAAAAAACCAGCATTCACATAATCCACATTGTAGCATTACAAACGCACTCAAAAAATAAAGGGGGTAGCATTAATATGTCGTATGACTCGTATCTACAGGATAAATAAACAAACTATCCCTACATTCCGATATAAAAAGTCAAAATTGAAGGCGAGGGAATGGGAAAAAAGAGTGCAAGACATTTCACAAAAAATGAGACACCCTTTAAGGCTGGCTCTGCTTATGCAGTTGACTTAACATATCTGCTAAGTAAGTTTACACCACTACTCTCTAGTCTCCAGTTTCTACTTCCCTTTAACAAGATCGAAAAAGTATCCCCATTCCAAATCCTATCATCATAGTCGCAGCTTGCGAGTTTGGGGGATTTCATATCATATTGCAGTAAAAAATCTAATCACAGGAATACCTAGTTGCCTTTGACATTCCGAAGATGTGTATTGGTGGACTTGTTGCATTATCAGTGTGGTGGTAGACATGAGAAGAAGGCAGGCATGGCTTTTAACAGCTATATTCACGTTGATAATCTAGGTATTTAGTGATTATTCCATTTTTTTCTGCAAAGCTTGTACCTTTGCAGGTCGGTTGAAACCTAGGTTTTTACCTGACGGTACATGGGCTGCAACCCCAAATCCTCTCTCATCATACAAAATATTTTCCATATTGAAGGAAAATGAAGGGGGGTATTCATAGGGGTTGTGGAGGTCGTCCCTCAGGAAGGAAGCTTGAGAAGGGGTTAGAGAATGTCTATAGAGAGCTGGCTTCCTGGAATCAAGTCTGGACTCTGGAGAAGAAAGGTTGCTTTTGGCTATGAGCAGCAGGGGCTTTCATTAGGAGGGCCACATAGGAACCGGAGTTGTTTCAGGAGGTAGCCTCTATATCAAGCCTCAGCAAAGACTTGAGGCTTTGACCGCCATTTCTGAAAATTGTGGGGTTTACGGAATATTTTTTGAGAAGATGAGATTTATGAGTCAATGTGTTTGGGCCTTGGGGCATAGTGGGGGATTAGTTGGCTACTCTAGTGATATAGGCCAAGACAATAAGTTGACTAGAAAAAATTTGAAGAAACGTTTAAGGTCGAGGTCTGCTTATTTGTTCAATTCACATCAAGGGTGAAGCCTTGAAGGTGTTGCTTGTTGGCGACTAGACCTCACACTAGTTATGTCTGACTGGAACTAGAAACCAAGGGCAAGGTGCACTCTTTGGCACACCTGTAGGGATAAAAAGGTTTTACCCACAATTTGTAAAAAGATGTGGATGACTCATCCGTCATCACAACAGACATTGAAATATTGATGAAGAAGAATCTTGGGTGGACTCGAATTAACATTCAAAGGTTATGCCGTTATGGCATTCAGCAGAACTAAAAGAAAAAAGAAAAAAACTCGCAAAGCTCATAGAGTTGCTAGTAGAACACAAGGGTATATGTATAGGTGCAAGTAAATTGCTATGGTTCACCGCAAGAACATTGAGATGTTCCGCGTTGCTATACTTATTTCTCACTCCCTTTATCATTTATTACAAGTTTATTGACCATTCGATCTTTTTCAAATAATTTCCAAATCCACAAAAATGAAACCAATTTGATGGTAAGAACCTACCAATAACAAAAAAATAGAGATAACTACATGAGTTATAGTATAGAACCTAAAGGGAAGTCAGACCAATAAAGAGATACAGGGGATACATGCTTTAAATTCAAGAACCCACAGGAAGCTTACACTTTCAAACACAATCGCAATAGGTTACACGAGGGAGAATGTTCCACCGAGATATTCACTAAAATAACAAGAAGGTGACGTATAATAGATAGTAACCCAGCAGCAAGTAGACTTCATGTAAGTTTCACTTAAGTGCACCAACCTGAAGTGCCTTGTCCACCTTCACCTTGCATTTCATCTTTCAGTATCAAGCGAAGTTTTACTACAGCCACGCGAAGCTGATTTCAAAGAAGAAAATTAACATTCAATCGCAGCTCTCAAGCATACTCAAATATCACCATAAAAGGAAAATAAAAGGTAAAACTCCGAAAATGAGAGTTTTGTGGGGTCTACCCTTTCAGACCACTGTGAATCAATATTAATAATATCATCGATTCCCCATTGAAAGCTGAAGGTTCTTTCATTCCCGTCGCAGCTTGAACCCTTCAGTTCAACGCAATTGCTGGTAAAAATTAACACAGACTCTGTACAATATCTACCACGATATTTAACATAATCTGGACAAAGAACTGCCTCATCCCGGTCGCCCTGCCAGTCAAACCAAACAATTAATCACAACAAAGTAAGACAGGGGACAAATGTGTGGTTAGAGTCCTCCTTGTTAACACGCACTGAGTTTCTTTAAGTATGTAAGGGGAAATATATAGAATAGTTGGAAGGGGAGAAAGCACTTTCCTTCCCCTCCACTATTGGAAGGAAACCCAAGGGGGAGTCAAGTGCTTGTTATAAAACGTTCTCAATACCACGTGTACCCGTCAGTAATTATTTAAACATTTACCATTCTACTTTTGCACAACCACTCCCTTTTGCACTATCTTCAAACAAAACAAGAGGGGAAAAAACTAATACTTCCCTCATTTCCTGTACTCTATTAAGGAATACAATACCACATTGCTAGTGTATGGAATGAGTTATCACTTAATATGATTTTGGGAACCCTCCATCTGATAGCTTAAGCTTTTGGGTTGGATATAAAATTTCTACACGGTATCAGAATGGATCTCGTTCCACCCCGCATTTTTTAAAAATCACAATACACACCCCAACCCCCCGATGACAAACCCAACAACAGGCTGCACGGTGATAGATCCAAAAAAAACTACATGTGACAGACCTCAAATGCGACTGCACGTGAGGGATATTAAGGAATACAATCTACACGTGATCTTAATGTTGGGACCTCTCCACCTAATAGCTAAAGCTTTTCAGTTGGATTTAAAGTTTCTACGTGGTATCGACTCTATCCAAATGGGATATAAAGAAATTAAGATAAATGATACCTCATTCATGCAATGATTCAAGAGGAGGAGAAAAACTGAATTAAGAAATGATAGAACTTAGATCTACATGCATACATCCAACACTAAACCTATTTTCGAAGAGGAAAATAAACCAAGTGTTTTTCTACTTTGTGGTGCAAAGTAAAAAACATTTAGTCGAATCAAGGAAAGTGAGAACACAAATATATTGATGCACAATCACAAGAAAAGTGATTACCGTTTCCCAAGTGCCAAGGCAATGACCAAATGATGGCACATGCCCATGCTCATGCCCATCTAACATAACTGCAAAAAGGAAATTACACTGAGAATGAGCCAGCAGATATCTAACATGTCAGCACAAACATATGACAAGGAAAGAGATAGACGTCACAAAATGAGAGAATATACCATCATCATCAAGGATATGAGAAGAAGTTGATGCAGAACCCGCACTCATGCTATCATCAGCATCTGGAATCGGATCAACTGACTCATCCTGAACAAAGAGTTCGGCATAAATAAGCATCACACGATAAATTCTTTAAAGAATCTTACCATAGATTATAGGTTAGTAAAACTAAAAACTCTGAATACATTAGATGGAGAATCTTGAAGGGAACAATTTACTCGACTGCTATTGTCGGGTGAAGCTGCTTCAGTGCTTGAAGATCTAGATTCCAGTTGAGCAGATAAACTTCCTCGCTTAAATTCATCCGGAATAAACTGTGGGTGCTCCATGCGGCTCACGGAATTAAATACAACAAAATCATCTGACCCACGCATCTGTTTGGTAACAGGGTTTTCCGCATCAGAGCCAAGATGGATACGAGAGAAAGCTTTGTCACAATTCTGATCATTGTCATCCCCATCGACATCCACACAGGGTAAATTACTCATATCTTTCGATTGAAAATCATTTCCCTGTGCAACTGGATAAAATACACACAAGAATAAAATAAAAGCATAAGCACATAGTAACGGAGATACTGACATCAAGCCATTTTATACAACATCACAAACTCACAGTTAAAGAAACAAAAGCAGTATTAAACTCTAATGGAAACTCAAACCCTTACTCAACCTCAAATTTGAGTAAAAATCTCAACCCCGTTGTCGAAATCTAACTTCCAAATTTACAATTCTGCTACATGAAGCTTTTACTAAAATTTACTCTGAAATCTAGTTTGGCTTTGGAGCATTGTATTTGTTTAAATTATAATCTACGGTATTGTTTCTTTTACTCTGATTTATGCTTAAATCTGGCAAGGTTCTAAAATTCGTTGGGCGCTCCCAGGGCGGCCAAGCACCTTCTAGCTTCCAGGCTAGAGTACTAGGCGCCTAGTCGGGCGACTAGTTGGGCTAGTTGGCGAGGGCCTTCTAGCGCCTAGGCGGCAAGTACTCTGCCGCCCAGACCTTCTTTTCGAACACTGAAATCTGGGTTTGCCCGCCTATTTATTCAAATGGACCTTTCACTCAAATTAAGTAAAAACCGATCAATAGAAGAGAAATTCTTTTAATTTTCCCCACTTCCCTTCGTTTCTACAAGTTCCAAACAAACCCTTATAATAACTGGTCAGCTTGCACAAGTAATTGAAGCAGTTCAACAATGCAATTCAGTTCCACAGATAAATCCCACAGCAAATACCAACACAATTGAACACATGCATGCATACATTTCTAAATACGCACGTACATATATATACTTTTATATATCTCAAACGTGCATACCGTTTTCGAGGAAACTATACTTGTCGATGGCGTTAGGGTTTGTGTATTTGCTGAGTAATTTGGCCGAGGTCAACTCGGCCAGTTCATCTTCCTTGGTGAAATCGAAGACTTGAAAGCTTTTGCTATCACTCTTCATCGCATATGCAGATGAGAGGAATCAAACGAGGAGGACAAAGGGCTGTAGAATTATGGATCGAAGGGGTTTATCGTTAAAACTAGGGTTTGCTGCGTTGGATCGGAATTTCGAGTGGGAAAGAAGTGTTAGGGTTTTTTGAACGAGGGGAGGAATTCAGACATCGTTGTTGAGAGAGAGAGAGAGAGAGGAGCGATGGTCGAGTTTGACTCCGTAGGACGGTAAATCGAGGACATCTGTAAAACGAGGAGGACGTCACGCGCAGGGAGGGCGCGTGAGGGATAGGATACTTGGTCTTGGTGCTATATTGGAAACTCGAACTTGATGAGTGCGATTTTGTTCACTCTCGCTATCGGCTGGATTGGATGGGATATTATTTTTAGGGGTATTATAGGAAAATCCTATGGGTACACCATTTATGCACCCACATCATCCTTGTATGGAAAATGATGAGAGGTTCAATGTGGAGCTCACCCAAAAAAAGGTTTCTCCTCATTTGCCACGTCAGGGTGGTGTGCATTTGAGGTGCACAGACTCCCTCCGTCCCTTTTTAAATGATCCGCTTGGGAAACGTGTATTTTTGCGGACGTTAAAAAAGGCATCTCCGTATAAGTTTTTTTTTTTTTTGCACCAAATTAAAGTACTCAATAAGCACTTTAATTTGGTATAAAAAAATTAAAAAATTATATAGATAAATTTATTTTTTAAGGGTGTGAATTGCACGTATTCCCGTATGGATCACTTAAAACGGGACAGAGGGAGTAATATGTATGGAGTGTTGCCCCACATTGATGTGACATTTATGGAGGGGAAATTAAATAATACTACTTGGTTTGTATGATTTTGGTAATATGGGGTATAAGGATGTAAAAACTATCAAAAGATAAATTTGCCCGTATGCATGCCTAATTTACATTTTAAGCGTTATTAACTTATATGAAATACAAAACTTATTAATTTATTACACTTGTCAACAATATAAGGTATGCAAGTGATGGCTAGCTCATGCGGTGGAGCTCTTGAATGTCTCACACTGCATTCCGGGAATGAGCTCATTCTCCCCCCCCCCCCCCTCATGTAATAGAATAGGAATGACGAATGGCAAAAAAAAAAAAAAGCTATAATAACTAATTTTATTTAACTCTCAAATAATTGTACTAATTTATTTAAAATACAATTACAAAGGCTTAAAAAAAGCACAACTTTGGTGCCCAAAAAAAATCATGGGCAAAAGTGTAAAGACCCGGAAATTTGTATATTTTGCTATCATTGGAGTTGGGGACCTGTGGGGAAATGTTTTAAAAGGTTAACTTAGGGGTTCATGTGAAATAAATTTAATTTTTAAAATTACTGGCGACTCGAGCTTGACTATTACGATTGTGGAATTCGAATCAGCTCGATACTGTCATTTGGCGAGAGCGTCGTAATGCGTGCCCAAATTTCGAGATTTTTCTTAGCAATTCTGAGCGCACGGTGACGTTCCCCACGATTTTCTAAGCCAGTACAAATATTTTGGTATTTTTCTTAGACCGAAGCCCGGACAGACGAACACCGCTCAGAGTACATTGTACTGCATTTTGTGCCTCGTACCGCGTCCCCATGCTGCTCCCCACGCCTGCCCCCTTCACTCCTCCCAACAACCCCTCCCCTATATGCACCTATTCCCCTCACTTTCCCATTTTATTTTTGAAAAAAATCAGAGAGAGAAGGAAAGAAGGAGAAATGAGAGAGAAGAGAGAGAGAGAGACCACCGGCTGCCGCCGTCCGGCCACCTTCACTACCATTTCCGATCGTCATCTCCACCCCCAACTTCATCTCTGCAAGCCCGGAGTTCAAGGACCCTTAACTTGTATTTTTAGCAAAGGTGTCGTGACGCGCTGCAACAATGATCTGAGGTAGTTAAATCCGCCTTCCTAAGTATAAATATGTTGAATGTGCATATAAATGGATAATGTGGCATTTAAATATTATGTGTATGATCTATCGGAATATATGGTGTGAAATCTAAAAGATACTCTTGTATTTCATTAAATACTGTTCATTCGAGTTCTTTATGCATTGTGTAAAGTTTGTTTATGACACGTTTGTGTGTTGAATTACATGACTCCTTATTACCATGATCACATGATTCTTTTGTTGTATCAGCTAAAATGTTATTATTGTTATAGTCGTCGTTGATGGTTAGAAATGACAACTAGGTTCACTGGGTTGGGGTACCGATATAGGCGATCACCTAGACGTTTTAAGTAAAGAAGATGGAAGGTTTGATTAATCGAAGTAGCTTTCACCATGATTGGAAATTGTTATTGAATCAATTTATTGTTCTTTATTGTCGCATGTTTCCTCTATATCAAGCTGTGTATTATTTGTAAAGCTATGGGTTGAGGTAGTGGTTTTTCTACTGGGCGTTATCGCTCATGGTGTTGCACTTGTGTGACCCTGGTATAATACCACGATGTTGCTCTGCGACTCTGACATATTATGCCAGACTTTAGAGTTTAACAAGCCCTGGCTTTTCATCTTAGATATTGAAGACGGAACGGGAGGGTCATGCCAGGAATGTGAGGTCATGATGACGGAAGAAGATTTGTCGAGCGTTGGTAGATACTTTAATCCTTAGTTGCTCTGTACTTTTTTTAAGTGTTTTGAATTCGTGACGTAAGGATGTTTTGGTAAAGTTATAGTTGGGTTTCTAAACGTCAAAACGTGATTTGAAACTACAGGGCTTTAATTGTTAATTGTCTCCAAAAAGTAAATGAAAAAAGAAGAAGAAAGAAATCAATCTCCATAAATGAAAGAAAAAAATGTATTTAAAGTGTATTTTGATGTTTCCGAAAAATCGGAGCGTGACAAAAAGTACCTTATTTTTTTATCCGATGATATTGCAAAGCAACTTAACAAGCCAATAAAGTAAAATACTAAAGTTTATAATTTTTCTAATTTTTTATATCGAATTAAAGATATGTATGAGTAGTTTAATTTGGTGCCAAAAAAAATTTAAAAATTATGAACGAAAGTATTATATTTTTTGCTCCGAAGGAAATTTCAAAGCCAAAAAAAATGCCTAGAATTTGCACCAGTGGCAGCAATACATAGCAATAGCAATACCATGGGTATTGGGCGGGGATATTAAAAGGGGTACAATGGTCATTTTTCAGGGGTATTAGGGGTCATAAATATAGCGCCCCCGCCCCCCCCCCCCCCCCAGGGGGTGTCCATAAATAAGCCCTACACTTATCTATAGCAAACTATTCCATAGTCATGGGGCCGAGCATAAATAACCCCCCCCCC
>JAXBDA010009408.1:0-12611 GCA_036023075.1 Gaultheria prostrata
AATCCGAGTAGGAATCCATCAGGAGATAGTCTCCCGGTAGCGCTACACCAAAAAGGGTGTAGCGCTCGAGATGGATTATAACTGAAAGTTATTCCCTCGGTAGCGCTACACCTAATTTGGTGTAGCGTTCGGGATCTTTCTGTTCAAATCATGCCTTAGCCAAATTCAAGGCATTCTCAACAGTTTTTTACTTTTTAGAGGGCTTGTTTCATAAAATATAAAATGGATAGTGTGTATAAGGATTATATGTCCCAATCCCATGGCCATGCAAATTTGTTGAGATTATAAATTCTGTGAATGTTTAATCCGGACCTAAGATAATTAAGCAAACACCGGATTTGTATTTTTTGGATATGTAGTCTATTTCTCAATTCTTGGAAATCAGTAAGTACAAAATCCGGTACTAATTAACTTTTACGAGAAAATTTTGTGTGCCGGACAGATACCGCCACGTGGTACCCATCGGCGCATTCAAGCCGTCCAAACAATTTTGTTAATTTGGGGGACAAATTTACTCCAACAAATCTAGATCATCCAAAACGTGTTTGGACGGCTTGAATCCATCGACGAATACCACGTGGCGATACCTATGGGCCACACAAAATTTTCTCAAACTTTTACGGTTACATTTGAGTCGTGTACACAACAGCATAAAAAGCAATGAATGCTTTGAGATTGTGTTATCTTCTTTCAGAACTTGTTTCAAGAATCATCCACATTAGTATTCCTACAATTAATGAACATTTTGATAAGGTTATTTGACTTCAAAAAAATAGGTCCACCAAGGTGCTAATTCTTTCACATTGTATCCAAAAATATGGAACCGGGGGCGTGTTGTCCCTTAAGGGACAACATGCATGCTGACCCCATCCGAGTCGTTCGTGTTCGGCGATCAACGGCCCAAATCAATTAGGTAATGAACGGTGCAGATCTATTTGGGTCCGAACAGATCTGGATCGTTGATTGCCGAGCACGGACGACTCGGATGTGGTCAGAATGCATGCTGTCCAGGACAGCACCATCCCCCATTCCATTCAAAGGGCTATGAATAACACCATAAATAATTATCTACAAAATCCCTATATTTCTCTCTCTCTCTCGGTCCATATTGCAAGTTCCATACAGTACTCAACTTTTCAAGATTACATGCAATTAATTCATGTCTTCGTGATATGAACGGAAGGAGCCTGTGTGACGTGTCTTTCAAAAATACTACTCCCTCTGTCCCAATTTGTTTGCTCACTACGAAATTACGTGCAATTTTCAAACTAAAAATTAATGCATTTATCAAAATAATTTTTGAATTTTTTTTGCACCATATTAAAATTTTCAATGAGATCTATCAAACAAGATCCACATTGATTAGAAAATTATTTTTGCAAGTACATTATTTTTTAGTTTGAAAATTGCACGTAGTTTCGTAGGGGGCAAACATTTTGGAACGGAGGGAGTAGTAGATTGTGCACATGCCGTGGGCCCGTGGCTGTAGATATACACGAATCCGCAATTAATTGTGTACGTTTTTATTTTATTTGGAAGAGTACGTTGTTGTGTACCTTGTACTGATCAAGTAGGGCTTCCCTTATTTCTGTACAGTCGGGTTGCTGCAAGCCACCAACATACTGCGGATTCGAGTATAAGAACGCAACCTTGTGGACAATCCCGAAAACAGGCCCTGCGGCCCCCGACACGGACTGCACGACATGGAGCAACAACCAGCAGGCGTTGTGCTACGACTGTAAGTCGTGCAAGGCCGGGATCCTGGCCAACATCAAGAAGGAGTGGCGGCTGCTGGCAGTGATCAACTCGTGCATCCTCGTCTTTGTCATCGTCGTCTACTCCATCGGCTGCTGCGCTCTCCGGAACACCCGCTCAGGCAACTGCAAGAGTTACAACAAGGGGGGATACGCTTGAACAAGTTGATTGATGTGCTTTATTGATGAATTGATTGATTGATTTGCCCCATGCATGCAATATTGGTGGTTTTTATTTTATTTTATTTTTTTATATTTTCATCGTTCTCTAGGTTGATACATCGTTACTCGCATCATTTAGGATACATATACAGATATACTCTCCATGACATTGACATTATTAATTAATTCTTTAATGTATGATCTGATAAGCTGCGTTAATTTTTTTTTCTATTGGTTTTAGATCAGCTATTTTGTGGAAGTGTCCAACTGAAATTCACCTTTGTCCCTTTACTAAGGTTGATGAAAGTAGAATGTATGAGGGTGTCTTGTTCGATGCTGAAATTTGTGTTCTAATATAGCTTTGGGATTGTGGCTTGGTCCTGTTCAACTGAAGTAGGACGGTCCGATTGCAAGCGTTTAAGAGCATCTCCAGTGCAATGTTAAAAATTGGCTCTTAGGGCCTGTTTGGCTGGTGCCAAAGCCGGGGGCCAAAACTTATCACCCCTGATAAGGGGTGGGTCCTACCGTATGGCTGGGTTTGGCAACCAAAAATTCCTCCCTGATAAAATTTCACCCCTTCTTAGTTTTCGCCCAGTAGAGGTATTGTCCCTGATAATTTTTGGGCACCCCTTGCCCTGCCCAAAAATTATCCGGGAGGAGAGGGTTGGGTTTTTGACCCTTACACCCCTCCTTATCCCTCTCCTCATCAGCCAACACAAACCAAATGAAAACCACAGATGAATACTTCTCCAAATCTGGTTTCAGATTCACATAAAAAAAAACCCAAATCTAATTTCAGATTCACAAAAAAAATACCTTAAAATTTGTATTTTTTTTACATTCCTAGAAATAAAAAAGCACAACCTGCATGGCTGCATCTGCAATGGAAGCTTGACAATCCGTTCCGATCAAAATGTAGAGAGCTCGTCAACGTGAACAACATACTGAAATTTCCTCAAAATCGGACAAGAGATGAACCTTCGATCTTGGCTTAAAGTTGGAGTGAAACCCTCCCCATTTCTTCTCCTCGTGGAACTCTCTCGGCTATTTTCTGGAAAACTGATTCAACGGACAAGTCAAATGGTCTTTGACTGCTTTTACAAAATCTCATAAGACAAATTACAAGATTCTCCCCTTTGCTATCAACAAATAACAAGATAACCCCCAAACATATTTAAGTATATTGTAAAAAAAATAAAAAATAATAGATAGGTCAACAAGTAAAAAAAATAAATTGGATGAAAACCAACCATTCAAATGTACATATTTAAAAATTAATTTTTTTAAAAAAATTAATTAAAATAAATAAATTTTCAATGAAATAAATTAATATAACTTGAAATTGTCCAAAAATTATTAAATAGATTAAGGTTTGTAATTATATAATTAATTTAATGCATAATCAAGCTTGATATACCACGAGGGCAAATGAGTCATTTGACAGCTTTTTCCATCATCTACCCCCTCTTATTTATAAAACATCAAAACCAAGTCAAAAGTTATCCCCTGTTTAATCCCCCATCCAAACCATCTACTTTTGTATTCCCCTTCATAAACATCACATCAATGTGGGTCAATCCTCCAAAAATAATACCCCCTCTTATCTTATCCCCCTCTATAACTTATCCCCCTAAAATTTTAGCTTCATCCAATGGGGGCCTTAAAATGACTCTTAAAATTGACTTGACACAAACAAAAGTAGAGTCTACTTTTTTGTGCCAAGGTCAGGGTACTGTATATGTGGTGTCATGCGTCATTTTTAGTTGTCTAAAAGTGTTTTTCACAGTCTAGATTTGTCCCTCCTTCTCTCACTCTCTCTCCTTTTTCTTTCTCTCAAATCTGGACGGCCAAGATGAGCACTAGGTATTGCCACGTATTATCCAGCCGGCACCCAAATTTTTCTCAGAAGTTAGGGTTTGTGATTTTGAGTAATAAATCACTATAAAAAATGGAAGCTCTAATACCAACTTGAAAAATAACAAACACTGTTATTTTGGGGGCTTTGAGGAATATGGTGGGTTCACACAGGATAAAATATACATAATCCATCATGTAAATGGATGATAACTAAAAATAACAAAATCGCGGAAATGTACGACCCTAAGGCCGTACAGAGCTCCTAAAAAACACCAATATCTTTGTACTCAACACTAATATTATTCTCCAATTTATTATTCCACTCGAATACTAGGATATATGGATTCTTAAACGAACCAGTACAGACCAGCAAACGGTCTCTATTCCACCATTACAGTCCCTTACGAACCAACTTCGTAATTCCAGACAACAAACTTGTTTCAACAACACCTTGAGCGTGGACCTCCATCGTTGTTCAGTCTTCACAGACCTTCGCTGTGATTTCCCCAACAGTCCCCGGCAATCACACTTCCACAGTCCCCCACTGTGGCCTCACCGATAGTCCCTGGCCATTACACTCTTCACAGGTCCCCACTGTGACTCCATGAATGACGTCTTGACATAACCTTCGGATTGCCTTGCTGTCACCGGCTCAGACCTGTTTTAATCAACCAACTCTGAAACCTTAGTGGATTCTACTCATAACACAATTCTAGTTAGAACTACCTCAAGTACCAATCTTGATCGTTCATCACGTTAGTCCCAGAAGGACCTTAACTGACTGAGGTAATCCCACCATAAAATGAACTAAGCAACAATCGACATTCTTGGCGGCTCCACTCTAGGTAGCTTCACCCCACAACAAGTAGCCCGTATCCCTTTTGGATGACTCACACTTGTTCCTGCTCTGGGTAGCCCTCTCCTAAGTCCAGTGGCGGCTCTAGAAAATTTGGACAGGGTGTTTAACATTTATTTTAACTCTACTAGCTCTACTAACTAGTATATTGATTGTTACTCAGAGAGAAGTCATAGGACAATATTAATCCAATAAATACTTTTTTTTTCTTGATTTTCCTAATTTTGGTCGTAAAGAGTGTGCACTTGGTTTTAAACTGGTTGTATTAAGAATTCTATTGTGAATTACCAAGATTGGTGAGTGTTCACAGTATAAATGTTCAAACAAAACCCCATATATATATTTATCACATGTGACAGTACTGTAAAATATAAAAGGCTTTAGAGTGTATATGGACCATCTATGGGAAGACTTTAGTTGGTTGTTTATATAAAATTGATTTGTGGGCTGACTTGTTGAGCTAGGTGTTCAAATATTTTTTAGTAGGGTGTTCAAATATTTATGATTAGAGTGTTCAATAATGGCTATACTAACCTAAACCTAAAAATTTTACATGTATTTCTAAACAAAAAATTTCCTTGAGGACGGTCAAGTGACCACCCAACCTCAAGTATGGAGCCGCCTCTGCCTAAGTCGCCCTTTCCGTGAAACTGAACTAAACAATTACACTTCCATAATCGATGTTCTTGGCGGCTCCACTCTTGGTAGCTCCACCCCACAAGAAGTAGCTTGCATCCCTCTTGGATGACTCACGCTTGTTCTTGCTCCGGATAGCCCTCTCCTAAGTAGCCCTTTCCGTGAAACTGAACTAAACAACTACACTTCCATAATCGATGTTCTTGGCAGCTCCACTTTAGGTAGCTTCACCCCACAACAAGTAGCTCGTATCCCTTTTGGCTGGGTAGCCATCTCCTAAGTAGCCCTTGCCGTGAAACTGAACTAAACAACTACATTTCCATAATCGATGTTCTTGGCGACTCCACTCTAGGTAGCTTCACCCCACAAGAAGTAGCCCATCCCTCTTGGCTGACTCGCACTTTTCTTGCTACGGGTAGCCCTATCCTAAGTAGCCATTTCCTTTAAAAGAACAACCAGCCCACTTGCATTGATTTCCCGGTGGAAGATTTTATCTTCTCAAGAATCTCCTTGAGAACAATTGACGGACACCGTCACGTCAACTGGATTCTAGATCGCCATGATTGCACTTTGATTGGTGCAACCCAAGCTTATCCCTGTCAATCAGCTATCTCATAGCTCCAGATTGCCAAGCCCTTGTACTTCTCGGGCCTTCACGCTCCTCAAGAAACTCCAGTCTCGAGTTTCAATTTAATAGAAGCAAATCTAATTGGCAGAAAGTCCTCTTGACAGATAGCTCCAAATCCACCCGTAGACATACGTAGGGTGAGAAAATCACATTCCCCCAGTTTTGCATAATGTAGCATTGCCAAATTTTTACCGCACCATGTTGTTCGCACCCCCTCACTCGGGTGCTTGTCGTGACTTCATCTCTCGTTCTTGAACTTGAAGCTCTGATACCAACTTAAAAATTAACACACACAGGATGAGTATACATAATCGATCATGTAAATGGAGGATAACTAAAAATAAAAAAATCGCGGAGATGTACGACCCTAAAGCCGTACAGAGCTCCTAAAAAGCATCAGTAGCTTTGTAATCAACGGTCAACACTAATATTATTCTCCAATTTATTATTCCACTCGGATATTAGGATACATGGATTCTCAAACACTTCTAGTATTTATAGTAGGACTCTCCTATCATGTTTCTAGTCACGTACGCAAACCTTAATAATAAATAGATTCATTACTAATGACTCTTGAACTTAACAAAAAAAAACTCCCAGAGTGAGCCTCATTTGGCTAAAAAAACCAGCTTTTTTTTTTTTTTTTGTCCTTATTCAATTTTTTTTCGCATTTGTTAGTCTTGCGTCGATTTTTTGTGGGTTCTTCGTTCGTCTCGACGAGAGTAATCTAAAAAGTATAAAATTGTTAATCAAACTTAAAGTTTTGTGAATAAGGACAAAAAAAATCCAAATTTTTGTAGCTTATTGTCTTTATTCATAAAATTGAGTTTGGTTAATAATTTTATACTTTTTAGATTCATCTCGTCAAAGACGAACCAAGAAACTATAAAAAATCGATGCAAGACTAATAAATGCAAAAAAAAATTGAATAAAGAAAAAAAAAAAAAAAAACCAATGCTGATTTTGTTAGCCAAATGAGGACAGGTACCAGACCATGTACAAAAAAACTCTTGGACTACATAACATGTACATGAACCATCAGTGTCGATTCAGAAATCTCCCCCCTCACGGGAGGTTTTAAGGTTATCGTTAAACCCACTGCGGGCCTCTGCTGTGAAAATCCATATCGAAAAACCAAGATGATGAAGAAGTCTGTACAGACAAGCCTCGGGAGCTCCCTGATCCGCAAGCCGCTTCTGCTGCATTTGCCATGGATGATGATGTCTCGTACACACCATCTTAATACTCTTCCTTCGTTTAGCCCCCCGAATTTCACTCTTGAATCAGACGTTTTTTGGCGAAGATATCTAGCCGAGCGAGGACTTAGGGCTAAGTGTTTTGATGAGATGAGGGCGGATCTGAAGAAGTTGCGTAACTTCCAGACTGCAATTGCCGAGCGTTACGTCGAGTCGTCTCTTGTTCGTCTAGATTTCCAACGAGATGGCGAAACATTGATAATACTCCCAGGTACTATAATGCGTTCAGATGGTATAATTGCTACTTCTGCCAGTCGTTTAAGTTTTCTCAAAACCAGCAACAAAAAACAACTCAAAGACATCAAGGTTGATGTTAAATTTCTGATGGGGGGAACAAAACAATATAAGGGTGTCTTGTTGGATGCTGATTTGTGTTCTAATATAGCTTTTGTAAGGATCAGACCTCGCTGGTCGATCCCACGTCCAGCACTTGTAAAGACGGGTGACCTGTTTTTAGGTCGTGGGCTTCTGGCTTCGTCCTGTATAACAGATTTTAGTTTTTCGAGGGCCGCACCGGGCTTTTCTGATGGTGATGATGTTTTTTTTATAAAATGTTCTGGTATGGGGTGCACAAACCTTAGTGATTTTGCGAGAAGATTCATTGGCATTGGCAATTGCATTGCCAACTCTGAGACATCTAGCCAGATCATAAAAGCGTGCGTCACAATTAGGGACGGTACTACAGCTACCGGAGGATGTCTTGTGGTTCCAGGACGAGGAGTTGTTGGCATCATTCACCATGAAGATCATGTTACCCACCAAATTGAAGCCACGCCGGTAGATCTCATTGTCAAACATCTGGAGGGCTTCAAGAGAACACATTGGGCTGTGCCCCAGATTGAGCCACCCGGCTTACACACTAGGCACTCGTAAGTCGTAAGAGTCTTGTTTTATGAGGTTGCTGATGATTGATTCAAAATAAAGATGAGTGTGGGAGCGATAACAATGCTCTTCAGTTGTCAAAATATTTTATGAATTATGTCCGGAAAAATATTAAGAAAAATGGATTTACGTAATCCGATGTTAATTAGAGGCTTGTCTTATGTTTTGTTAATGAACTATGAACAACAAATAGAGAGGATGAGGTGAGCACTGCACCAATATGATTTTTGGTTGTGAGCTATTTCTCCTGGAAACTAAAGAAGGCATTGCATGAGAGGTTTTAGAAATTACAGTGAGCTTCGTTCCTGCAAAAGAGGTTTTGGAGAGAGTGCCAAGTCTAGGGAATTGAAGAGAACAAAGTCAATGAAGGTGAAGGTGTATGCCTTGTAACTAGATTGGCCAAACGTAGTCTGCTGCGTATTTCCTGAATTCTTCTTCTTGTAACTCACTTGTTGAGTCATGTTATGCACATAAGTCAAGGTGACGGTGTATTTTACGGAGCAAAGATTGATATCATTGTTTCTGGTGCAATGAATACGAAATTCCAGTGTGCAACTCTACTGGTTAACTTGTTGCTGCATTTTTGCTTTCTTTTGTATTTCCTGCTATTTTGTTAGCATCTGATAATGGTCATCAAGTTGTGCTCCTTATTACAGCTAATTAACTTGGCAGCTAAAGATGAAGTTAAGAGTTAAGAACAAGAGATCACTCTGGGGAGAGTTGTGCTCCTTCTGATAATGGTCATCAACTTGCTGCATTTTTGCTTTCTTTTGTATTTCGTTCTGTTGACAATATGCTTGCTATACTTTGAGCACTCTGGGGGAAAATGTCCTTCTTGGACTAGTCCACGCCAAGCAAATAGAGACATGGGAAGCATAAGCCATACAGGTGGTTGTCTTCTTTAACAATTTTACCACTTCGTGGTTGATTTTTTTTCACCACTTAGTTGTTGGAAGAAGGCAGAGGTAGCCAAGGTTGGATCCATTTGTATTTTCAGCGGAAGCTAAAAATACAACCAAAGAAAGAAAATTAAATCTGACCAACAAATCGAAAGTCTAGGAAAAAAACACAATCAACCAAAGTTGCATCTCTTCATCATATCTAACAAAATCTCATTCCATGTATCCACAGGACCGGTGAACACCAGTGGACACGGTCATTTTGCACCCTCTTTTTTGTTCCATTGGCAGATGAATTAGCAAACCAATAAGGTCCAGGGTGCCCATCTCCTCTCAATAGTGATACCTTTATCACATCCAAGACCTCCAACCTTATTCTTTTTTCCAAATTTATTTGCTTTTTCCTTTGCGGCTTCCATTTCTGCTACCTCGATTTTTCTCATCTCGGCATCCATCCCTTTGACCTGGCCCTCCTTAATTGGCTGAGTCTAGGACACGCCCCAAACTTGTCCCACTCACCTTCAAAATGCTTGGGCAAAATTGTAGTCATGATTACATCAGTGCCATTCGTACTCCCACCCCATCTTTCAACTATTTTGTCGAGGGTATTCTTTCGTATTTTCCCATATACATAATAAAATCCAACTTCCTTGTACTTTTGGCCTGTGCGTATAAGGCAGTCTAATGTTGAATTACCATAAAAATAGACAGCCGGTAGTAGAAACCAGTGTCCTGCTGATAGAACAATCATATCCATCTGATCCAAATCAGACACCCAACCCAATGCTCATCTAAAGAATCCAAGTAGAGTCTATTGTAACTTACACTTTCTGTTCTTTCAATAGCACGGACAAGAAAAGGTGCCCGATAAGTCGATACATTGACACTGTGGGAAGGGAGGTGCCATTGACGAAACTAGGGCTTCGATTCGCCGATGAACATGGATGACTCAGATTTGTTTGGAGTGATATGGAATCTAAGTCCTTAATTGTTCGGATGAACGGCTCGGATGCACGGGACACAGAGTTGGGACACGGAGATTGGGACAGCGGATCCTCTACCCCTTATCATTGCTGCTTTTAACTGTATATATACAAGTTGACGAGTAGAGGCAGTAGCTAACATACAAATGACGGACTCCAATTGGTTTCTACCCTAGGAATCACCCACTAAAGCTAGATGTTTGTTCCTTAGAATTTGGAGAAAAATCAGGGGTTCAAACCTAGGAATGCTGCATTGATGGGGCTTCCACCTCCAATCGATGTAACCCAGGTTAGACCTCCTATTAGTCATGCAATTCTGGGCGTCAGTAATTGTACCACAGCTTGTACCATTGTACAAAGGGGCCATTGTGTCTGGGACCCATTTGACATTGCTGTAGTCGCATGTAGTTTGGACATTAGCCTTCTCCTCTTCTGCTATAGAAAACATGAAACATCTGGTTAGTTATATCAGAAATTAATACCATGTTGCTCCTCGTTACCTCAGTCGATCAGTTACATCTAACGAGGTACAACATAGTACAGGTACATATAAGTTACATCCGGACTTCATATCTGGACTTCTTGACATTTAAAATATTTGTTGGAGAGGCTCTTATAAGTTACATCTAACGAGGAACTTACGTAAAGACTATTATGCATACCTCTTGAAGGGGGTAAAGAAGAAGATGATGAAGAGGAGTTGGAGGTCGTAGCGGTACCGATAATGAAGCTGTTTAAAAGAAGTTCATTAGTAGTAAAGTTGGAGGAGGGTATGGTGTAAAAATACAAGTTAAAAAGAGCTAGGGAAAGAAGGGCAAATGAGGTCCAGGAAAGGAGCTTCTTTGTGAGTGATAGAGGCTGCTCTTTGGATTGGTTAGTTGAAACCATCTCAAATCCTTTTCTTTCTCAAGATCTGTCTCCTCTGCTATCTGGTCACATTGCTCAGTGAGATTCTGAGACTTTCAAGATCCATATTAGACTTCGAGAATCTTCATATTCAAAGAGGGACGCAAGGGCGGGTTAGCCCGGGCTATCGCCCTACAAGTTTCAAAATTTTCTTATCAATATAGTAATAAATTTTTAAAAACTTTACAATTATAAAGGTTCGCCCGCCCAACTAAATGTTGTTGTAGTGTTCTCCCAACCCACACTCGAATCCTGCGTCGTCCCTGTTCATACTTTGCTTTGAACTTTGACTACCTTGGTTCGGCACTGAAAGATAAAAAAAAATAAAAAATAAAAAAGAGGGGATTGTGGGGTGATGAGACAAGGTCACATGAAATTTCCACTAAGCTGGTTCAGTATTTCATAGTACAGAATTTTAAGTAGTGGCCAATTGCCAATGTTGTTTTTTTTCTTTTTTAAAGTAGATAACCATTAGTCGCTTAGGTGGTACTGCGGTGACGGCCTGTCTTATTCAGGCAATACATAGCTATGGCTCAACCAGACATTCCATAGCAAGTCGGGAACCCCAATGGTCACGCCAATGGGGGTTGCTACCCTGATCGCCCCTTCCCACCCTTTTGGCTTTGAAAAAAAATAAAAAATTACCAATGTTGTTTTATACTTGCTATATAGTCTTCTTTTTTTTTTTTTGCACAGTATTGTTGTATAGTCTACTTTGCTTGATCTAAGGTAATGTTAGTATTAATTTAGGGAAGTGATATTGACACTCCATTTTGTCTTTATTAGGTAAAATTACCCTTAGACTTTATAAATAGTGACAAAAAAGTAAATGCCAATAACGAAAATGAGAGTGTCAATATCAATGCCCTTAATTTATACTGCTTGATGTCGTCGATTTCAATTTTCACCCATATTACATATAAATCACAATGAAATTGGTCTGATGAGGTTGAAAGCATGTTATAATGCATTGAACATCGAGTCTATGACCCATGTACTCCAACTAATATATCTACCTATTTTATCAATTCGTTTTTTTTTTTTTTTTTTTGCTCCGCCTATTTTATCAATTCGTTACCAAATAATTTCGGCAATTAAAATCATTTTAAGGTAATTCTATTCCCCCTAACGCCAAGAATTCTTTAAGTACAAGGTCAATAAATATGAAAATCTTTTTCTTGTCCTTAATCCGTCGATACATCACCATAAAATTTAAGGAAACCTTCCTATCTACAGGCCATAAAAGATACTTAATGGAAAAATTGTCCTACGACATGCGGTAATTAAAGACCATTTTCCGTACGAGAATCTACTCCAATAAAAAAATTATACTAATAGTCTAACAAAAAATAAAAGGAGAAAGACTACAACCAAAGTGGCTCCAAAACTATAGTTCAGTTGTGACGAAAATATGCTATAGTTTTAATGAGAATTATTTTGTTTCCAAACAGAATATTCTGTTTCGTTTATTTAGCGAAGGGAAATGATTTTCACACTCCCGTTTCAAATTTTTTTCACTCCTTTTCTTGTCCTTATTCATGTGAAATTACAACCATCCTTCTCGATTCCTTTTCCACATATGTATCGAGAGCAATTTGGAATTTCATGTGAACGAAAACAGGACAATGAATCCAAATGAATAAAAGGGAAGTGCGAAACCATTTCCCCTTAGGCCTGTTCAGTTGCGATGGGAAATGCTGAGAAAAAACTTCTCAACAATTTTCTCTGTGTTCAGTTACCAAGAATGTTGTCTAAAAACACTTTTTTGCAATATATCTATATATATATCTAT
>JAXBDA010009409.1:0-12609 GCA_036023075.1 Gaultheria prostrata
AATGTGTTTTATACCTCGGAGACAAACCGGTTGGGGATGAGGATGAAGGCTTTTGGCTTTCGAATTTGTAGAACAAAGTGAATATAGTAAGGTCTGTGGAGAGGCAAAGATTTCACAAGGTGATTTTTTAATTTGCGAGGTACGTACGTCGGGTAAGAGGTCTCTGGCTACCCAAATTGGTCGACGAAGGCGAGTATATATAGGCAAAACGTTGTCGTACTCTCCCACGCAAACATGATGAGCTACAGTAGGCGATAACGTATCACGCTACGGTTTTGAGTTGCTGGAACGAACGTGGGAATCGCGGTGATGGGACAAAGGCACCACACGGTGTGCCAAAGGGTACCGCACGGTGTGGCTATGAGAGCCGTACGGTGTCAAGAGGTTTTGAGGCCGTACGGTTCTAAGGAAGAAGTCGTACGGTTCAGGTGTTTTTGAGGTTTTGGCGTTTGTTCGACCTGTTTGTCTCAAGGATTTGTTCCGAGGTATATTTCGTGTGTTCTTTTCATCATCGGGGATGCACAAGTTATCAAAATTGGGGTGTCTACAGTTGCCCCTCTTCGACGCGGCTTAGTCACCATTATGTTGGTGCAAGTCGCGTTTGAAGATTCGGACATCCCAACTCGATTAATCTTGCGAGAAAACAATAAAACATAAAACTCGGTCGAGCTTTGAAGCTTCCTACGTACCTCGTTTGCGAGGATCAGACCAATCGTAGTTCGGCGGGGCCGTCGTAAGAAGTTGACACCTCATTTTTCATTGAGGGAAAAACAAAGATGTTTTTGCAAAGTGAGAGAAAATATTATCAGAGGCTTAGAAAGCCGGTAAAAATTATTTTGGGGACTCTGAAAGTCGTTAAAAAAATAATTCAGGGGGTTCGGAAACCGTTAAGAGTAATTTCAGGGGTTCGAAAACCGTTTAAAAATAATTTCGGGGGTTCGGAAACCATTAAAATAACTTCAGAGGTTCAAAAACCGTTAAAAATAATTCTGGAGGTTCGGAAACCGTTAAAAGTAATTTCGGGGGTTCGGAAACCGTTAAAATAATCCTGGGACTAAAGTCGTTAAAATAAATTCGGGAGGTTCGGAGAACCTGTTAAAAGCAATTTGGGGACTTTAGAAAGTCGCTAAAAATAATTCCCGGAGGTTCGAAAACCGTTAAAAATGTAGAGATCTGATGCGAATACCGCGGAGGATTTGAAAAATTGGTAATACAGTGAAAGATTTTATTTTGATAAAAGTTCTTAAAAAGATGTTTTGGATAAAGCAGTGGGCACTTATGAAAGTGTGAACCAATGGAGGGGCCAAAGTGCAAATTTTCGAAAAAAGGAAAGGGGGATACCGTATGGTGTAGAAAAGCATACCGCGCGGTGGAGATAGCTATGCCGCACGGTGCCAGAGGAAATTTCAGCTGAGGTTGGTTTTGTAACCGCCACAACACTCCGATTTCCACGTACCTTGTTCAAAACACGTTGATCTGTTACCTTTTCAAGGTGAAAAACGATCTCTTTCATCCGAAATCTTTTTCTCCTACCTTCCAATTTCTGATCGAAATCTCAACACATAGTGATGGCAAGTTCCGGTGATAATCAGGACCGGCATACTTCTTCCGGCGATGAGTCGCCGTAGTCGGCGCATGCAAGAGCAGACCCGGCAGCTAACTCGGCCACGGGTGGTCCGATTTTGTCACTTCTAGTGTGGCCGAAGTGGTTTCAAGTGATATTGGGCACCGTGCGGTGGCGGTAAGTAGAGATGGATCCCGTACGGCGGAATCAAGTAGCCGTGATCTCCCTACCGTTGATTCAAGTGGCGGGATGCCACACATGGCGGCCTCTGGTGGCGGTTCGGTGGGTATGGGTGATGCTCAAGGCTCGGCTGGTAGTGGTGGCAATCCGGCGGTTACGGGTGAATTGCCGGTGAGCGGCGGCGTTGATGATCGGCCTACTGGAGGTCAAGGTTCTGCCATGCAGGGTGGCGAGAGCGATTCAGGACCCATGGAGGTTGACGTGCCGGACACGAGTACCCAGGTTTCTAAGGTGGAGATGGATATTGAGGGTATACATGTTCTTGTGGAGCAGAGACCCGCTGGAGAGGGTGTTGAGAGTGGTTTGCAGGAAAGTTTAGTTCCTGGTGACCTCTCGAGTGTTTCCTTAGTTGTTGAGGTACCGGTGAGAGGCGAGGGGTTGTCGGTGACTATCCCGGTGATCAGGAGTGACCTAAGAGAGGAGACGGTGGCGGTTGAGGAGGCTCGGACTTCGAGCAGCAGCGGCGAGGAGATGGAGGAGGTATACACTGAGGTGGCTGAGCCCACTATGATAGCTTCTCGGGTTTTCAGAGGTTTTGCTCAGTCACTAGGCATAGGGAGCGCTGTTGGTGGAGAGAGTTCTGACCCACCAGTTGTCCCTACTGCAGTCGGTTCTTCCCGGACTCCAGGTTTTGGGTTGGCGGACACGCTGGAGGGAGTGAGAGACGAGGACTTGGCGCGGATTCTTCGGGAGGATCCGTCTTTTGCTGCTGTTCTGAGGGAGGAGAGAGTGCCGGAGCACGTTTAGGACGTGGTCCTGGAGGAGAGGCAGGGAGGAGTTGAGGCTGCAGGAGAGCCTTTGTCCTTGGCGGCAGAGGTGGAGATAGCCGAGAGCAGCAGGGCTCCGTTTACTCCAGAGACTTACATGCCATGGGTGCACTTTTTTATACCACTGGGGTGTGACGTGTACTCGCCGGTACACCTGTTTTACTGTGAGGCGACCTTGCGGAGGGACCCGGAGACCCACATCTCAGCACATCCACTGGTATGTATTTCAGTTATTGCATTTCGATTACTGTACTTGCTTTTCAATTTTGTATTTGCATGCTTCCATTGCTGTTGTCTGAGAGACTTGCATTTGCTTTTTGAACCAGCGACACACCTCCTTGCCTGTGTACGGAGGTTCGTCGGACTCCCTTGAGCGTTTTGAGAGCTTGCCAGGGGCAGTGAGGGAGCTAGTGGTGGGCACGGGCTTCCTGGAGTTTATCCGGCTTTTGACGCCAATGCGGGCGGACCGCAGGTTGCTGAGAGCTTTAGTTGAGCGTTGGTGGGACACCACTAACACTTTCCACTTGAGGTTTGCTGAGATGACCGTGACGCCACTGGACTTTTCGGCGATCACTGGTCTGAGAGTCGGCGGGGAGCCGATACCGTTTGACTCGGGGTTGTACAGGGACAGAGCGGCCATTAGGTACTTTCTGAGGAGAGAGGTTGGAGAGGGAGAGCCTATGGTGCGGTTCGACCACTTGCCGGTCATATGGGACCACGAGCCAGAGTCGCCGACTGAGGCGGCTCAGATGGCTAGAGCTTACTTGCTGTACTTGTTTGGTGTGTCCCTGTTTCCGAACAAGCGGTGTGGGGTTCACCTGGGTTGGCTCCCGGCACTAGCAGACTTGAGCAGGGTGTCTAGCTTGGACTTTGGAGGTGCTGCTTTGTGTACCCTTTACTGTTTCTTGGGTTCTGCTAGCCGCGGCGAGGGGATGAGCCTTGGCGGCTTCTAGAGGGTGGTTGAGGTAAGATTTTACCTGTTTTCTTTTGCTTTCTAATGCTTTGAATATTGCCATGTATATTGCTGCTTCTGTTTGCTGATAATGCCTTTAACCATGCAGGTGTGGGCTTATGAGGTGCTGGGGATGTATCCGCCGGCCAACAGACATGAAGATGAGGTGGTGATCCCCCGAGCGGCGAGGTGGGACCGAGGGCACCGGGGCACCGGTATACACGTGGGAAGGATAAATGACTTTCGCCGCTTCTTAGACCAGACTGACGGGAGTACGGTATGACTTTGCACTTGCTTTCAAACTTGAGCTTTCTGTTCTATGTTCGACTTTTTCTGATGAAGTCAAAATTCCTGGCAGGTGAGGTGGCATGTCTGGGATGATGTCCCGGACGAGTACTTGTAGATGAGCAGGGAGGTGACACGGGGACGGGTGCTGCTGAAGTCCCCGTACGGTTGGCAGTGGTACCTGGGAGAGAGGGTGCCTCGTCAGTCCCTTAGGTTGGAGCACTTCAGGATACCGGGGCGTATCCCCCCTGGCGTACAGCGGACTAACGAGTACACACGGGCGGAGATAGAGAGGTACACTGTGCTGGACACTGAGCTTCCTTTCAACAATTCCTCGGACTGGGAGGCTTTTCTGACAGAGGACCTGGCTAGCTTCTTGGGCGTGGAGACGCTTATAGCAGCCACAGAGACTGCCTTGCCAGTGTTGAGGAGGGAGATAGAGGTCCAGACAGCTGAAGGGATGATGGGAGTGGTGGACGTCCCTTCAGTTGCACTTCCGCACGACCTTACTTCCGTTCAGGTAACCTCTGAAAGAAAGAAAATACAATTTAGTTTGCATTTCTTTTAAAGTATTATTTGGAATACTTGTGTAACGCTTTTCTCTTGTTTTGCAGATCCCTGCCAGCTGGGCGTCAGAGTCCTATCAGCTGATCTTGAATCTTGAGGCTTTAGTGCGCTGGCTGATGATTGGTGATGTTCCTATAGTCCGCCCCCGAGCTGAGCCGGGAGTGGTGATCCGAGAGGGCGGACCTGGTAGAGGCAGAGGTGCCAGAGGCGGTGGAGGTGCTCGGGGAGCTAGAGGCGGAGCCCGCGGCAGTGGCGGTGCTGAGAGAGGTAGTGGAGCCAGAGTCAGAGGTGGCGACAGAGGCCGAGGTGCCCGAGGGACTGATAGAGGTAGTGGCGCAGGCAGGGCTGCAGGAGGAGTGAACAGAGGAGTTGGGCGTAGAGCTGGTTGTAGCCCTTCTCCTGGCAGAGGGACTTCTCAGGTAACCCTTTTGCCTTGTTTCTTGTGTTTTTTGTGCTTGCAAACTTGTGTATCAGCCGTGTATACTAATGAAAATTGCTCTGGTTGTGCAGAGTATTTCTCCACCTCCGAGGTCAGAGCTCAGGAGGGCGAGACGTATTGGAGGTGGCCCTGTAGCTCCTCCGTCTGACAGAGAGCTTCGAGGCTGCCAGTCTTCAGCTGAGAGACTGGGAGGGAGCGTACCAGGAGGTCCAGCTCCGCCGTCACGGTGGACGTTCAGGCAGGGAGAGACAGACAGTAGTGAGGACAAGAACGCGGGTCCTGCTGAGTCGGAGGAGTTTAGACCACGGGTCCAGAGGCGGGCCCGTTCTTGAATAGGTAGGTCAGGCATGCGTGCCTGCTTTTGACTTTAGGGCGCCTGTTTGCCCGTTTTTACATTTTATTTCCATGGATGCGGCCTGCGTGCCGCGATAGTATTGATGATGATGTTGGGCCTGTTTTGCCCCTGGATATATGCACATTTTTATGATATGAATGGATGTTTGCACATGGTTTTATAGAAATTCGCATTTTCATTATGTAAAATGACTTACATTAACAAAGACTTGAATCTAAAAAACCAAATCTAGCACTGAGAGTGCGTGAGACACTGTGGGGAAATGTATGTATGGGAATTTGAGACTGTGAGAGACATGTGAGTTGACTCGATAGAATTTTGACACTTTTGGCTTTTTGCGGGAAACTGGGAAAGAGAGTAAAATGGGAGGAATTTAGAGTGTAAACGCCCCGAAACTTGATAATTTGGTTTGGTTAAATATGCACACCCTGGAAGAATGCCATAATGCTTGCAAGCCCATGAATTTGAGCAAATTTTGAAAAGTCGCGATCCAGTGCGTCGAAACTTGGTTTTCGGCGGACCCGGGCCTTCCAAATGAACAAAAACTTGATGAATCCCAGAAATGTGCTTGGCATATGCTTCCCGAGTCCGACAATGCATGATACGTCTTCGCTTGCAATAAATATCCCGAGAACTTTGTAGAAAAAGTTGCGAAATTTTGCCCGAATGTCTGTATCCAGGGCTTTTGGCGTATCCGTCTATCAAGACGTCTTTGAAAATGTCAAACAATTGCTCCACTAAGTCTTGGATACTTATTTGGAGTTGTATGTGCAAGCAAAGTGGCCAAAAGTAGCATGGAAGAGGTCCCGGAGGGCCAAAGTTGAAATTTTTGGCCAAGAATAGCCACTGACACCGTGCGGTGTTGAAACAGGTGCCGCACGGTGCAGGCATTGATGCCGTGCGGTGTCAAGTTTGGGAGGCCCACTTCTGACACTGTTGCTTGCAGATTGACTTGTGTTTTGACCTCCCGAGGTATGTTTGCACGTCCAAGAGCCTTGAAAGGCTAAACCCAATCTTTTTTACAAATTTTGCTTGACCTTCGCTCTCCCCGATGTGGCACGCTTCCCGAGGTGCATGTTTTTGAGATTTTTGAACTTTTCTTTGCTAGCATGGCTATAAGTAGCCTTGTTTTCACAATACTTTCTTATTCTTCATAGCCTCTTCCACTTTCCCTTAATGGCAGTTAGTATCTCGGCTTTGGTCCGCCTTTGGCTTGACGAACTTGATGGCTTGGGCTGGCTGAATTTTTGCGACCACAGGTTGGCGTCAATGCGTTACATTCGAGATGTAACCATACGTCCTGAATTGCTCCATGCTGCTGTCCGTTTCTGGGATCCAGAAGTGCATGTGTTCCGTTTCGGCTTGCAAGAGCTATGCCCCACGGTGGAAGAGTTCCACGCGTACCTTGGAGGTTTCGATCTGGAGATACTTGTCATTCCTCTTCAAGGAGTGAGCTATGCTGATGTGCTGTCCTCAAAGCTGGGTTTGAGAAATGCAGCGAAGTCTATGACCTAAGGAGGTGTCCTCAACATCCCGTGTTTGACCAACCAGTTCCGTCCAGAAGGCTTTGCTTTGTGTCTTGTAATTCTGGCGGCATTCTTGTTTGTCCGTTCAGATCATCAGGCGAGTGCAGCATTGGTGGGAGTGGCCAGGCAGATTGAGGAGCGTAAGGATGTAGCTCCAATGGTTTTGGCTGAAACTTTGATGGGCTTGGATGGAGTCCATGCTGGGCGGACCAATGTTTTTGAAGGAAGTGCTTTGCTCCTACATGTAGGTTTCTCACTCAGCTTTCCTTTTTCTGGGTTTGCACTTGTTCTCATTTTACCTCAACGCTCGGGTTTAGGCTTTCTATGGTTTCTTACTTGTCTTTTCTCTCATGCAGATTTGGTTGTGTGACAAGGCTGTTCTTCTGGAGGCAGTGCCGCGAAACAGGATGCATGAAACACAGAGATGTGATACAAGGCTCTGAACCTCCTTTCGTCGAACAACATGAGTTCTTCAAACCTTGCGCTTTGCCAATCAGCTTCTTCGATGTTTGACTCTATCATGACCCGCAGAGATGGTACTTCAAGCTCGATAGGGAGAACAACTTCCATACCGTAAACCAAAGAATAGGGTGTTGCCCCTGTCAGAGTACGGATAGATGTCTGGTATCCCCAAAGTGCTAACGGCAGATGCTCGTGCCAGTTCTTCGCAAACTGAATCGTTCTTTCTAGTATTGACTTGATGGTTTTGTTGGCAGCTTCCACAGCTCCGTTGGTTTGCGGCCGGTAGACGGTCGACTTGTGGGCCTGAATCCCGAAATCTTCGAGAACTTCCGCAGCTCTTCCCTTGAAGTGAACACCATTGTCAGACACGAATGCGTGAGGCACGCCATATCGGTAGATGATGTTTTGCTTGATGAAATGAGCGACTTCAACCGCTGTAAGGGTTGTGTATGAGGCGGCCTCAACCCACTTGGTGAAGTAGTCGATGGCGACTAGAATGAATTTGTTCCCGTTTGAAGCAGCCGGGGTAATCTTGCCGATGACATCGATGCCCCAGGTTGAGAAAGGCCAGGGTGAAGTCATGGAATGCAGTTCCGATGGCGGTATGTGCATGAGATTGGCATGAATCTGGCATTTGTGACACCTTCGTACATATTTGATGCATTCAGTTTCCATTGTGGACCAATAGTACCCTTGTCGCAAGACTTTCTTGGCAAGATTGCCCCGTTCATGTGAGGGCCACAGACTCCGTCGTGAATTTCTTCCATAATTCTGGTTGCTTCCTCGCCGTTTACACAGAGCTTATGCATTCCGCAGTGGGATCTTCGGTACAGTCTGCCCTCGCAGATAATGTAGTGAGATGCTAGCTTTCGGAGCGCTATCCAGTCCTTCTTGTCAGTTTCAGCCGGGTATTCTCCCTTTTCGACGAAGGGAGAATACCATGACGTGTTCGTAAACGGGCTTGTCCCTCTGCTCAATCATGATTGGTCGGAGTTTGACTCCGTTGGGTATCTCCACCATGGAGGCTAATGTTGCCAAAGCATCAGCAAAGCGGTTGTTTAATCGAGGCACATGTGTGAAAGTGACTACCTGGAATCATGGAATCAGATCGTCAAGATCCTTATGGTAAGGCTTCAACTTGTCTTCCTTGACCTTCCAGTCGTCGTTTGCCTGTGAAACTACCAGGTTAGAATCTCCGATTACTTCCAACCTTTTGACACCGATTTCGAGGGCAGCTTCCATCCCTACGATGCAGGCCTCGTATTCTGACTGATTGTTGGTGACCTCGAAGTTTAGTTTGAATGCAAGAGGAATATGTGATCCTTCTGGAGAAATGAGCAGAACTCCAATCCCAAACCCTTTCTGGTTGGCAGCCCCGTCAAAATATAACAACCATACATCATTGGTTGTTGTCATGACATTTTTTTCGGGAAATTCGAACTCCACGTCTTCTGGACCTTCTACCGGATGATCGGCCAGAAATTCAGCGACAGCCTTTCCTTTCACAGACTTTTGGGTCACGTACTTGATGTCAAATTCTGCTAGTAAGAGCAACCAGCGTGCCAACTTACCAGTAAGAGCCGGCTTCTCTAACAGGTATTTGAGAGGGTCCATTCGAGAAATCAGCCTTACTGAGTAGGCCAGCATGTAGTGTCTTAGCTTCTTGGAAGCCCAAATCAAAGCCCATCAAACTTTTTCTAGAGGAGTGTACCGCTCTTCACACCCTAACATCTTCTTGCTAATGTAGTAAACTGCTTTCTCACTCCCACTTTCGCCTTCTTGCGCGAGCATGCATCCCATGGCTGATGGGGTAACGGATAAGTACATGATGAGAGGTTCCCCCGGTGTTGGTGGCATGAGCACCGGAGGGTTCTGAAGATAGCTTTTGATGGCTTTGAAAGCTTGCTGGCATTTGTCGTCCCATTTGAATGGCATGCCCTTCTTGAGTAATTGAAACATCGGCTCGCAAGTTGAGGTCAACTTGGCGATGAATCTGCTGATGAATTGAATTTTCCCGAGAAAACTTCGCACCTCCTTTTCTGTCCGAGGTGGTTCTATTTCGAGAATAGCCTTGATTTTGGAAGGATCTATCTCAATGTACACTTCTCAGGATTGAGACGCAACCGGTACTTTTGAATCCTTTCAAAGAATTTTCTGAGCGCGGGTAAGTGCCCTTCTCTTTCCTTGGCCTTGACGATCATGTCATCAACGTAGACCTCAACTTCCTTGTGAATCATGTCATGTAATAATGTCATGGCTGCCCTCTGATAGGTTGACCCAGCGTTTTTCAATCCGAAGGGCATGACCCTGTAACAGTAAGTGCCCCACTCTGTGGTGAAAGTAGTCTTCTCGCGGTCTTCAGGAGCCATGAGAATCTAGTTGTATCCGGAGAAACCATCCATGAAAGAAAGGAGTGCGTGTCTGGCGGTGTTGTCCACAAGTATGTCTATGTGGGGCAGCGGGAAATCGTCCTTAGGACTGGCCTTGTTCAGATCCCTGAAGTCTACACAGACCCGAATTTTTCCATTCTTCTTGGGAACCGGAACAATGTTTGCAACCCACTGAGGGTATTCAGTTACCATTAGGAACCCGACATCTATCTGCCTATGAATTTCTTTCTTGATTTCTAGCACCCAATCTGGCCTCATTTTCCTCAGCTTCTGCTTGATAGGCTTTGCATCTGGATAAAGCGGGATTCGATGCTCCACAATTTCGGGGTCGATACCAGGCATATCGGCGTGTGACCATGCGAAAACGTCCTCGAATTCTTTCAGGAGATCCGAGTGGGCTTTGAACTCTTCAGGAGATAATTCGGAACCAATTTGAACCATTCGCGGATTGTTTTCATTTTTCAAGTTTATAGAAACAATTTCTTCTTTTAGAGGCTGAGCATGCCTTTCATCTTACCTTTTGATTAGGGATTGAAGTTCTTCCGGAATTTCTTCCTTGAATTCAATCCCTTCATCGTCGGGGTCAACACAATTTATTTCGGACACAGCAAGATAAGCAAAGTCTATTTTATTGATAGCAAATGCGGGGGCCCCAGGGCGTGATACATGAGAGTGGACTCAAACTGGAAAGAAAAGTGGTAACGCGGGGGAATGACAGATACATGTTTGGGTTCAGACTCAGACTCAGAGTCAGTGCTAAACTCAAATTCAGTGTTAATGTAAGTGATTCTAGGTACAAAAGTGCAATTTTTATAAACACCATTGGCATCCACAATGAGTGTAGTGACATCTCCAAGGGCATCCTGGCTCAGCATCATCAGCTCTACCTCCTCGGCAAGCTCCAAATTAGGCTTTAAATCAGACAGCATCGCAGCAGGCCCGCCTTCTCCTGTACCTATCAGGCTTTCCTCCCCGAACAGCGATTGGAGATTCCCTGAGTCAAGAGTTTCGATCCAGTCAACTTGGAGTGCCTTAACCAGTTCTTCCCTCTTCTCAGCTTCATCGTCACTGTCCCAAGTGTCGTTTGAAAAGATTTCAAACCCTGGCAGCTTGATTTTTGTTTCCATATCCCAGAACGGCTCTGGTTCTCCCTGGTAGATAGCTTCTGGAGCTTTCACAAATTGAATGGGCTTCCTCTTGGTACCCGTCTGCACCTTCTTTCCTTTCTTTGCTTCGTTGTCAGCAGATTTATAACCGAGACCGAAGCGGTGGTTATTCATCGAAAACTTGGGGAATTCAGCCATCCCCTGGTTATTCAGACCTAACCCCAAGCCGGGTAGGTACTCCATTTTTCTCATTATCTCTAGAGTAGTAGAGCTCATCGAGAAGTCTTCATCCATTTTGACGGTAAGAATTGACCCAGAAGTGTCGAAGGAGAAACCACCGAGGGCGACGTCTTCTTCTCCGTGAGCAATCTCCAGCAATGGTGCGTTATCGGGGATGTGGGGACGGATCCCTGAATCTCCGTGAATAGTTAAAGTTCCCGTAGCCAGTCCGAGTTGGACTTTTTGGTGTAGGGAAGAAGGTACTGCCATAATATCCGATCGATGAAGCCAGGGCCTGCCTAACAGCAGGTTAAAAGATGATGGAATGTCGAGCACATGGAACTCGATGTCTGTTTTGAAGTTTTCAATGATTACTTCAATCTGGATGATTCCAGCCACGTCTCTGCGCGTGTTGTCATATGCGCGCACACCGAGGTTGGATGGCTTAAAGTCTTTGTTCTTGAAACCAAGACAGTAGGCTGTCCGCAGGGGACACACATTCAGTGCGGATCCGTTGTCGAGCAAGACGACTGGGACCCGACCCATTTTCCCATGCATTTCAGGGTGATGTGCAGGGGTTTGTTGTGACCGGCTCCCTCTGGGGGTAAGTCCTTTTCAGTGAAGATGACAACGTGCTTGGCACTAGCAGGGCTAAGCAGGGCTACCATGGTTTCTAGAGGGATATCTGGTGGTACTTCCATGTTGGACAGAGTTTTGATCAGTTTCTGACGATGTTCCCTGGATGAGGAGAGTAATCCTCAGATTGAGACTGATGCTGGAGTTCTTTCAAGCTGCCTTTGGACTAGTTCTTCCGCGGTTGCTCGGTTCCTTTGAGGTGGCTGAGTAGTGACTTCGGGTTCAACCGGAGTCGAGTTTTCTTGAACGGGCTCGTCCCAAATGAATTCCTCTGGCCGAATTCTGTGTGGAATGATTCCCCGAAGATTGGCTGGTTGATAGATTCGACCGCTTCTTGTCACTCTATTGACGGTGTCTTCCCAAAGTTGCTGGTTTTTGCCCCAGAAATCTGCAAATCCTTCGCCGATTTTGCGCTTACCTGCCTTGATGGCTTCCCTTTTCTGTTCATGAGTATGATCTTCAGACCATAAGTCAATCAAACTGTCTGGAGTTTTCTGACTGTTAATCTTAGCTGCTTCCAATTTTGCTTGCAAATCGGCTATCTCTGAATCTTGCCAGAAAGACTGGTCAAGCATGGATTTATTGACTGTCCACACTTCGTCGCTGCCGACTCGGATGTCAACAACTTCATCTTTGTTCTGCGTGGTTGTCTGTGGACCAGTGCTGAGAACTGATATGTGGGAGTTATGCAAAAGGGGTGCGGATGGTCGCAGCAGAGACTCACCGATGATGTATGCTTGGGGGAGCCAATTTTGATCACTGAAGAGGGTCTCAATGGCTTGAGGAAGTTGAGACAGCGAGGAGCTGTTTGAGAGGTCGTGATGGACCTCTTCGTTTCTAGAGCTGAGATGATTTTCAGATTCCCCAAACAAGGTTGGGAGTGAAACTGTATCCAAAGGGTCAGCACAGGTTGCTGCTTCTTCGACTTGACTGATACCGAAGCTTTCCGGTATGCGAACAGATGGTTTGTCGTATAATTCTGAGACAATGTACTGGCTCGGGTCCCAAGAGACTAGCAAAGAACCGAACAATGCTTGCTGGGAATCCTCCCACTCCTGGTCGCTCATGGCCCATTCTCCTTGTTCTGCGAGGTCACCCCAT